>JABFQM010000586.1:0-32539 GCA_022816865.1 Zelostemma sp. ZL-2020 | reverse complement strand
ATTTAAACGAAATTTGAAAGAAATTTGAATTAGAAAGTTATCAAGAAATAACTTATATTTCCGGTGTAATTTAATAAATTTTTCCTTTCCGTTTCAATTTAAATCGTATTAAAATTTTTTCGAATGTTAATCATATTGGTAATTAAGCTACAATTAATTAGAATCATATTAAAATTTTACATTAATTTCAACGGGCTATCAGTAAATGATTAAATTTTAATAAGTTTCATATCAATTGAATTTGCGCCTTAATATTACATCATTTCCATAAATATATTGTGATTGATAATTTTATATAAATTAAACAACGTGACAACGCATTAAGTAGAATTCCATAAAAGTTCGACTAAAAATAAAATTAAATATGACTAGGATTTACTTGAACGTCGTTCGAACTTTAATTCGATCGAATCGCAACAAAACTTCATCAGAATCAATAAAAAACTTCACACGAACTTCAATCGAAAATCAATCAAATAATATTTGCATACCGATTATTCATTAACCTGAAAAATAGCGTTCAAATTATCGTTTATTCCACCCAAAAACTACAATAACCTTTTTTTAATCATTCAATTTTGGAGAGTTAATTTTTCAGTTCGACTCAAATTAATTCGAAACACTTTGAACAAGTTTGAAACGGTTGGAACCGGTTCAAAGTACAAAGTCGAAAAAGAAAGTAGAAAAATAATTCTTTCCAGTTTATGCATGATGAAATTAAATTGAAAGTAATGAATTGCCATGAAATATGCATCGCAAATGCATTAATTAATAACAAGTTCGTGATTATCATCGGGATCGTGATGCGCCTCGTATTTTCCTCTTTCCACGGTGATGTAACATATTTTGCCAACGGTTACAGAAAATGAATTCGATTCAAATGTAGTTCAATCACCCATCGACTCTTTGATCGAAATCATTGAATAAATACCGAATACCCGTGTGCAACCGTTGCGTGCTCGGTATCGTATTGCCCGGCGGGGTCTGGATTTTGATTTAATCCTAATCCTCGAAGCGGCTCTACTGGTCGGTCGCATGCACATTTCGAGATTAAAATACGCTCAGCTATAGCTGCACTTACATATATTGGCCTTTTTCTTGTATTTCAGCGTTCTTTTTTCTCTCCTTTTATCAATTTCAGCGCCACGTATTCGGCTTCAAGCTATTTTATACTGTTTAATCTCGGAAGTGTTTCACCGGCTTGACATTTTCCTTTTTCATTCAAATCTTGAAAAAGTCCAGGGAACGGGAAAGCATTTAAAACAGGAACCCGCTCTTAATTCCCAAAGTCCCGTAACGACTCCGTTAATCTCTATATCTTCCTGCTTAGGCCTCGATATCAGGGACAATTTCCCGGCAACGAACGAGAGCCACACTTGAAAATTCATAATTCACGATCTTGGGCTTAATCCCGCGACAGCGTCAATGCTACGCAGGGGCGTGTTCGTAAACGGGGCCCTTGCAAGAAAAGGGCAAAAAAATTTATATAAAAAGGGCTTATCCCTTGATCCGGGATTTATTTAACTATGTCCCAGGACCGGCTTATCCCGAGGGAGCTTTAGCCCTCTCGGAAGTAGGGGAGACGTATTGATTTTTAGCTCGGGGATTAAAGCATAGTTTTGTATGTTGCGCCGCGCAATGTGTATTTTAAAATCGCTAAATGAACGATTGGATTGGATTTCCGGGCGATCATTCCATGCGAGTCCCGGGCTCTTTCAACGGCCGCGTTTTGTGCGGGTGCTTGCTTTTCTTCGTGTTTCGCGGAAACTCCATTTCCATACATTTCATCCATTTACTTCTCGGGCTTTCGATTTTCTTGCGAAATTTTATCGATGAGAAAAAATTGTCTTCGTCAAATTTTAATTGGATGTTAATGAATATTTTGGATAGCAATGACAATTTAACCGGTCGCATTTTTAATATTGTTCAATTGATTTTCACATTCTGAAACAGTGAACTTAGTTGATTAATAAAATGCTCTTTAAGGATCAACGAATTTTTTATTTTGGATGCTTTTGTCAGCATACACGATTTTAATTCGGTATGTATTCATTTATTTTGCAAAAAACACGATAAAAATGGATTAAAGTGGTTACGCCGAGCAAAAATATGAAAAATGGAGTCGAGCGCTTATATAAAGTATTAATTATTTGCAAAGTAGAATATTTATTTCAGATCAAAAGATACGAAATTTTTCGTAATCTCATGTTAAAAAATTTACGATCATAATAAAGTTTTAAAGATTGTTAAAAAAACGCAGGAATTCGTAAATTTGTCACTGAACTCTTTTGTTGACGCAACAGGAAAGTGCGTATAAAAACGGGGTGAACAAAGTTTAGTGTTTGCGGACCACAAAGCGGAGAAAAGAATTATTGTCTGAGCTAATAATAAAAGCAACTTATCCATATTTTAACGTCTCCGATGCAGATAACCGAATCATTCTCGTAATTGAAGAAAATAATTAATTAAAATTCTTCGCTATCCCATTAAACTGTTCCGCGATTCGCTGAACATTTTTTTCACGCGTTTTTAATGTTTTCACGTGAATACAAAATACAATTTCACTGCCTCGCGTCGCCTTCGAGTTGCAGCGTTATAGAAACCGACGCTGCCGCTGTTCATGAATCTTTTATTTGTATTTACACGAAGATTTAGATTACGTTTTTTCTTCTCTATTTACACTATTTTTCGAAGATAAGAAGCTTTTTGTTTCTGCAAGTTTTTGTCACTTCGAAAGTCTGAAAGATGATAAATGAATACACGAAATGCACATCGCCCCCTGTAGTTCAAAGTGCAACGGACGTGATGTTGCCAGAGTAAATTCGAAACTGCGCTTGATAAAAACCCTGCTTTATGCACATACTCCGAGATCCGTGGCTTTACGGATGACGTTTATCTTCACGGGTCAGTAGCGATTGTGGCTTAATCTTCAGCTGCATAAGAGGAAGAAGAAAAGGCCCTCTTTATCTTTATCTGTCGTCTACCGAGAGCGTCCGGAGCGACTTTGCGTTGCCTCCGAGTGACATGGGAACTCGGCTTTGAAGGCAATCGCAGCCACACTTCATTTCCGAAAATAACATGGAAATTCAAACATTCTTAATCCTCTGGAAAACGATGCAATTTTCATCCTCCGTGAAAACTGGATTTCGACTTTTTGGAAAAAGATTTCGATCTCGAGTAAATCGCATTAAGGATTATTGCGCGATAAAAAATATCCACAGGGGATTATCCTCGATAGAATCTCCGTGTGTGAGTGGTATTAACTCCATAGTTTCTCCCTTGATCTTCCAGTTGCATCTCCGATGCGAGAACGTTATCCTTCGCATGAATTCGCATGAAAACAAACGTCGTTTTGTTTCGAATAATTTTCGAGCGTTTGCGCAACTAAACGCGAAAGTTCTCTGCTGAATGAAAATTTTTCTAGCGCATTGTATTTCTCCTTGTTACGTTTATGATAGCGATCGAATACGAGAACGCCGCGTGCCTCGAAAGGCTGGCAATCCTATTTCTTTCTTATGCAAAATCTCCGAGCGCGTAGCGTGTTAAGGGATTAAAAGTCCGCCTTCGTAGGGTCAGCCGAAGGCTCGCAGCTCCTAACAAGATTAGCCTAAGACGTCGAGTCCGCATACTCTGAGGATTACATATTATGTATTCACCTGATCTATTCACTGAGATCTAGTTCGCGAGCATGACGGAAGGGATGCCGTGTTATCGAGTATCGAGCAGAACTATATCACATTCGAACATTTCGAAACGCTCGTTCCAACGTTCGAAAGAGTCGTTTGGAAAATTACGAACCGAAATCGATTGCTCTATAAACTCGGTGAGTTTATTAATCAGGACAAATTTTATCATCACTTTTTTGCTCATTATAAAACGAGAATTAATAAATAATTAGTTAAAATGTATTTTTATACGATAGAATTATTATTTTCGTTCGCCGGAGATAAAAACGTTCGATTATTCTTATAACAATCATACGAAATTAAAAAACATTCAGAACTTTGAAGTTGGGACAAATACATATTGTTTCCCTCGTTTCAATTGTTAATGTTCTTAGCGATCTAGAAACAAATGTGACAATCAATTAATAAATAATTTTTATCCGATGTGACAGTTATTTTCGTTCGGTGAAGATAACAACTTTTGATAAGCGTTATATTTATCACCCGAATTGGAAACTACAAACTCCAGAATTGAGAGAAACGAATATTGTTTTTCTCGTTTTAATTGTTACAGCATCCTTCGCTCGTGAAGTAACACTATCGAATGAATGTATAAGTGGCAGCGTTAACGCCGAGAGGGAGCCTTATCTTCCTCCTGGCCAGCGCTTTATTTCAAGTCGAGATATGAGCGACGCAGTTTTAATGTCTTTCCTCGTGTTTTGATTAAACGGGACGAGCACCTAACAACAAGACAAGCGGGGCTCCAGATACCGTCGAGCATCTTTTGAGTAATTGTCCTCCTTTTCCCGCTCACCTCCCAACCAATAATCAAAGCTTCCACTTCTTTATCCAAGTTCGATCTCGAGAAAATTTCGCAGCGCAAAATGGATTACACTCATTTCAAAAAAAAAAAAAGTGAATTTACGTTGTAAGCAGTGGTAGGAGTAAGTGGTGGTTTTGGCAAGGGGCTGCTCTGATGCGATTTCACGCTGGATTTGCCTAAGATCTCTTCTAAGGAGCCCTTCAACCCCCTCCCCCCTCCATCTTCTCCCCCCGAAAACCTTCCGTGCAGGACTACGATTTTACGACTCCGCGGTTCGATAAAATCTCGTTCCGAATAATCAAGCTCGGAGATTCAATCCGAGAATAACGATAATTAATCGGCCGTTGCTCGGAAATAATCGCGGCGATCGGAAGTTTCGAAATTTTTCGGTTCATCGTTTGCCGAAAAAAAGGATTCGATCGAGGACAAGTCAACGTCGCCATTTAGGAGCAAGGGAATCGTTCGAAATCCTTGAAGGAGAACGGATCCTTTCAGCTACCAGAGAGCTTGTAGGATGACGTAGTAATCCCGAGGGGAAGTCTCGTATTCGGCCTTAGCTTTAGCTTAAGTCGTAAGGGTTTGCATGCATAGAGGAACCTTTGCAGGAACACTCGCACAGCCGGCCAATCGACTCACCGATGAGCCTAATCCACGGAGGTTTTAGCCGGACTGACCCCTTGGACTCGGCTTATTGTTGACTGGGAATCGATCCGAATTGTTTAATGATGTATATCGGAATCATTGAGATGCGCGAATTCGTCTCGCGTTTTTTTTGCCTACGCTAGACGCTTACAATAACTCGTTACCGAAATCCGAATTAAGCTCCTTAACCGAGAAATTTACGAGACGTTTTCCCCTCCTCGGCATCTCGTTGAAGTGATTTTAATCTTTCGCGTATAGACGCCTAGAACTCGGGTGCGTCGCCGGAACTTGTCGAAAATATTACGGCGATACGGAAGACACGTGGATCTGTGTGAAAACGTGCATACGTCGCGTTGGGGAGCTGCGAGCTCGTCTGATTCTCTACCTTGTGTAAGAGCTTACACCGTAAGCATCTTAGGGCAAGTTTTAACCCTTCCGTGCATCCTGCGATCGTAAGGAATGGATTCGTACCTTTAACAAGGTCGGCGCCGTTTTTGTACTAAATTTTAGTTCGGGGCGCAATATTGAAATGCGATGGTTATGATTGTTGGAAAAGTGGAAAGCTGAGTTACGATATGAAGTAACAAATGTTAGCGAGGGAAGGAAAGCGTGGGCGTTTCAGTATCAGGAGCTGATCCGGCGGATGTCGGCCTTAACAGATAAAAGCCAACTCTTTCGAAGTCTTTATCTAAATCAAGCTTCCACTGCTCCCCCTTCTTCCTTTCACTCGCCATCTTTTTCCTACCAATCTTTGGCTTCTTTTTCCCTCTTTTCCTTTCCTTCCTTTTCTCTTGTTAATTATTAATTACTGCTTTTTGTACGGTTTTTGTATTGCATTTTTACTGAGAAAACATAATTCATTTTCTTACCGTTAATTACCATACATTCCTCGCTAAAAATTACTGTTAATTCTAACAGGTAGTATAGATGATTTAATATCGTGCGAAAAAGTCCGACATACTTGTTATCCTTTTATATATAGACGGTTCTGCTTATTTTATGTAGTACAGATACAAACGCAGGTTCATTTAAATTCATTAAAATTTAAACGAACAAAGGGATTCGTCCTTGACCCGAAAGGAAGGAAGGAAAGGGTCAGGAATAATGCGACTTCTGACGACCTCGGTTGAAGTCGCATCTTGATTTTGAAAAAATGAAGATGCGACTCGAAATTAAGAGTCGTTCAACTTAAAAAGGACCAAAGGTGAAATGGCGTGATCCAATGTTCACTTAGGAGCAAAGCTAGCGTTAGGATTTGGAGGGTTTCGTCGCGTGGTCGGTGATATCTTATAAGCTCCGAGGTTATCTCATTATGTCTTATCTGGTAGTTTCGTGCTTACTTAAGCTACGGAGCTTAGATCGCACGCAAACTCGCGCGACGACATGCGATGATTTCGCATGGGTTCGTTCGGAAACAATGCATCGCCGCGATTACATCTGTACGTCACTTAATTTACTTCTTCATCGAATCGCGTTTTCGAGCTCGAAACTTGCCGACGTGACATTAATGGAGCCCAAACGATCGTCAAATCCACTGGAATTAACAAAGTAATCGAGGTTCCGGCGTAAATTCTGAGCTTGCTTTGAACTTTAGAAAAACGTCAGCTCCTAAGACACTGTAAACTTTTATTACATAGTTAAGAAGACGAGAAGGAAACCTTAGTATCTAAATCCCTTGCCTAGGTTTTTTGTCCTCGTCTTGCTTCGCGATTTCCGTTGCAAACAAACTTCATGCAATTACTTTAACGATAAGATGACGCCTGTAATGGTTCATCCAGAAAATAAGCCATTGCAAAAGTATTAGCGCAACAAGGGGATTAAAATTCTCCCGAGCTTGCAATAACATTGTGAATTATGTAACGAGATTAAATAACGCTGGCAAAAGTATTTGACATTTTTTCAAGAGAACATGCTTCGGATACCGCGAAAGCGTTCTTCGAAGAGTCATCGTCTGACTGAAGCTTATCTCTTGACGGTCGACGTCAAAGATGGAGCGTCCTGACGCTTCCGTCATGTTTCCGTCGTGCGGTTACGAAAAAGATAACGGAAGTTCGATAGACCGTCAGGCCACTAACGAGAAATGAGAAATATCCCTTCTTCTTCTGTCCCCTAAATATACTTTTCAAACTTCCAAATTATCGCTACAATTATTTCTACTGGAAAAGAAAAGCTTATTAATCACGTGGAACTGAATTCGCGCCGACGATTAAATTCGAGAATGATACGTTAAAGCATCATTTTGTAAGAGCTCGTTAATATCCGGACAACTTGGCATAACGCGGGCAAATACAAGGTTGTAAAAGCCCACCTTAAACCAGCTGATCCTGGCACAAAGACGGCGCTAGAGGGAGAGTCTTTAATGAAAACTATACGTCCCTGGATTAGGGTAGCCACCGGACAAGGCCGTGGTAACCGCCTGAACGATACGACCTGCTTCGTACAATCTGAACCACCCACTCTCTATGGTCATCGCTGAATTAGATTGGAAGTTTAAGCATTAATACCTAATAACGTTCACCAAAGTAAATCCTTTGCTGGTCATCTTCTTGGACTTAGCACCTTGCACGGCGTAAGACGCGAAACGTCAGATAAACAAGAAGATGGATTAAATGTTTGCATGCAAAATTAAACGATTCCGGAATTGAAACGAACCAAATCTTTTGATTCGGGCAAATTGAATCGTTGATTGATGAACTCGTCGAGTTGTATCTGGAAAGAAAAAATAGAGTACTGGTCAGGGAGGTATATTGGTATACGGCTCCGCGTAAGACGCTTTAGGATAAAGACGAGTGGCTTGAAATGCCCTTTGACGTATAAGTACCGTGGCTCAGGGTGAAGTTGGTACTGCCGAGCAGTCTTATTATCAGCGCTCCTTCATCTCTTTCGCAGCCTATCTATCTGACTATCTATCTACATCTCCACTCTCATTCAGAGGAAGGTTTGGGATTACGCGTTGGAGTGGGATAGAGCCAGAGACTTAAGTCAGGGTTAAACAAGGATCGTCGCCATTGTACCTAGTACCTAGGCCCCATTGTTTCGGGATAGACGAGTGGATCTGCATATGCTTAGCGCGGGGGTTACACGTCGTCGGAATCTTCGCCCTTCCATCGTTTCGCATCCGCAACTTCTACTGCTTCAGCACCCTCATACTTCTTGCTTATTACCATTCGAGAGAAATGTATTTGAAATTCGTGTGTCATAGAACATTTCATAGATCTCTATTCCATTGTCCCGAAAGCAATGCATAATTTGCCGATTTGTTTACGTAAAACTTGACTTTGCCTGTTTCAGCAAAAAGTCTTCCGGTACATTGCGTGGTCGAGGCCATTCACAGCATCGCCGACATGCGGACGAGTGGGGCACGCGAGAATTGGAGAAGACCGCACGTGGAAACGGACACGTATGTTTTTATACCAGCTGCTATGCCTTTTCAGGTAATTTTTCATATTATTTTGGGAAATTCTACGGAAACAGATTTTCAATATCGAGTGCTTTTGTTTCAAGGATTTGGTAGGCGAGGCTCTACTTCGTTTGGGGTATCCTAATGATTTGATCCTGAGTGCGAGGGGCAGTATCGTTATTAGAAACTGGAGACCGCTGCCGGCAGAGAAAGTGGCGGACAGTCCACTTCTAACCGTTGGTGATATATTAGCCGAGTTGATTAATCTGGCTACGCTAAAGATTCAAGTGTACAGATCACGACCACCTCCTCCTAGTCCAGCGTCTGAAGTTAAAGACAAGCTTTTGAGGTTACTACTGTTTCATAGTCATCCTCTACTTGTATCCGCAGGATGTCCTCTTGACGAGGTAATTGAGATTTTTATTTTATAGCCTTTGTTTATGTACAACTTTCTTAGATGGATCATTCCTGATTAGACCTAACTCGATCGGGAATACTCAAACCTGATGAAGAATGATCAGACCTGATCATTGTTTCTTCAGGAAATATTCGAATGAAAAGTAACACAAAAGATTAGTAGCCTTGAAGTTTGAGTTCTTAACGTTCGAACGGGAAACGAGAGCCTTTCACGTCTGGGTTTCTTAAGTCATTGTTAAGACAATGAGCAGTCAATCCAAACCATCCATTATAGCATTCGACTTTCATTGAAATCAAGTTTACAGTCGAGGGCCAGTTAAAAATGTATAAAATGTAAATCTAGCCGGAGAGTGTTTGTCACCAGAGCACCTAATCTCATTAAGAATTCCTCCCCTGCTGGTCTTCGCTCTTGCTGCAGAGTCGCGGTGGTAATCTTCAGCGGAAGCTCGCTCGTGGTTTCCCGATCCCTACCTTAAATAAATGCTCTCTCGGTTTCTACTTACCGGCCGAAAAGCTTCCGCTTACAGCCCCTTAACTCTCTTTTTCCTTCTTCTCCCGATCTTGGAAGTCATAATGTCTCAAACGCCTCCATTAATAATTTTCGGCCTTAATTGAAGTTTTCCCTGACTTAATTCGAGAGGTGTACAAAGAAAAGAATCACGGGATTCGAAAATGGTGGAATGAAAAACGAAACGGCTCGAGGATTCGGCGAAGATGGAATCTTCGATGGAAGATTCTCCGGCAACTTGTAGCTACGAAGATCTCATAGCCGTAGCGTATGATAGGATTACCCTTTACTTTACCGAAT
Source organism: Zelostemma sp. ZL-2020 (assembly GCA_022816865.1). Taxonomy (NCBI): domain Eukaryota; kingdom Metazoa; phylum Arthropoda; class Insecta; order Hymenoptera; family Platygastridae; genus Zelostemma; species Zelostemma sp. ZL-2020. The sequence continues at coordinate 22,784 of JABFQM010000586.1, read as the reverse complement.
TCGCAGCCTTCATCAAAAGCCCCCTTCGATATCGGTGGCGCGGGGTCTCCCCGGACCGGTATTATCTAAGTGCACTCTCTTTGAAGATTCTACTCCGCCCATCTGATGAACGTTAATGCTACTTCCGTTGGTCTATGATTACCAATTTTCCCCGGCAGACATTTAACATTCAAAATTTCGGAACCAAACTCCCAGCTGATAGTCCGCGCTGCATTTAGCCCGATAAACGGAAACATTGAAATCGCGTTAGTACAGAGAAAATAATAATGAAACGGGAACGGTAAATAATCTGGCAAATCCAGTTTCTTCAGGAATCAGATGAAAATTATCCGATTCATTGTTTTATCGCTGCGCGTTGCTCGAAATGAGCTCGTGAAATCGTAAATTCAATGCGTGAGCAGAAGAAAGAAACCCAAGTAAAAAAATCCGCGTTTGATTTACAACTAATGGCTCCTGCGAATCGTCGCCTTGTTACGAAATGAAGTAAATCAGGCTTAAATGGTGTCTCAGATAAGCCGGGAGTAGTGACACGTTTCCCGTCGCGATGTTTGTCGAATGATTTCTGAAATCTCGTTGATGGCTGTCAACCTCCGCGACTTAGTCATTAAACACGGAGCCGTAAAACTCAGCCAGGGATTTTTCTCGATGTTCGGATCTTCGCTACCTCCGAATTACGGTAGATTACCTCGCTAAGTGGCGTCGTTCTAATCCTACTTGTTTACTCCTTCATATAAATCATAACGATAAGACCAGATTGCGCTCTAAACTTTCCATAATCGCGACGCCTACATCTGTCAACTTGGCTGGGGGTACACGAAAGTGACGAACTCGCGAGTCACATCGGGAGTGATGTAATTTGTACAAACTCATCGTCGCTCGTAAAAGTGTGAAACTCGTATTTTTAGAATGAAAATCACGGATTAATCCTTTATTTACGGGAGAATTTCTTTTCCAGATAACGCTGTCGTCTTTGTTTCGAGGCGGGAACGAGCTCTCCGAAGAAACCCGGAGAAATTTCGAAACTTGGTGGCAGCAACAGCCTTTGAGTTTAGGTCTCAGCCCCATCATTTCTTCGGCTAATCATCATCCAACTCAAAGTCCTCAGTCCGAGGGAACTGGCCCGATCGGGCCGGGGGGTTCCATCGGCCCCCCACATCCGGGACTTTTACCTTATCCGCATAAAACCAGGATGAGAACGAGCTTTGACCCAGAACTCGAATTACCCCGTTTGCAACGATGGTTTGGCGAGAACCAGCATCCATCTAGGCAACAAATACAACACTACGTAACCGAATTGAACTCTTTGGAATCGAGGCGAGGTAGAAAACCGCTCGATGTTAACAACGTCGTTTATTGGTTCAAAAACGCTAGAGCCGCGCAGAAGAGGGCGGAGAGCAGAGGCATTAATGGTTACAGCCCACCTGGTCTCAGTCCGAGAGGTGCTAGTATTATAAGCGAAGATTGCAGCGATGAAGAAGATGATTCTCGGAATAGAGTGAGTTCAATACTGAAAATAAAATCCTTCTCATTTGGATTTAATACTCCATTTTTCCTGGGTCTACGGAATTCAAAATGTCTAATCAGCCTTCATTTTTTGATTACAGTCTACATCGCCTCAGCCGTGTACTCCGGGAAGTCCACCGGGTCCGTTGTCTCTAACGACAAGGAAGAAGGACCAGCTCCCACCACCTTCGGCCCCAGTAAAACAAGAAGACGCTCGGGTTTCTTCCGGTTCCGAAGACGACGAGACAAGTCCCCCGGGACCTTTGCCACCGGGATTTTCTCTAATTCCTAGTCCCATGTTCAGCCACAGTGTCATGTACATGTCGCACTATTTACAGCCGCGTGGACCCGCCGGCTGTCCAACGAGCATGCTGGACGAACGGAGAAAACGGAACCGAACTTTCATCGACCCCGTAACGGAAGTGCCGAAATTGGAAACTTGGTTCACGCATAATACTCATCCAAGTCACTCGGTAATTGCTCGGAACTTGTTGTACATTCTTCCGGGGTTTCGAATGTTTCGATAGGGTTCGGTGATGATTTCCTTTTCTTGTTCACAGTTGATTCTGCAATATACGAACGAGTTGAACCAAATGCCATATCGCCAGAAGTTTCCTCAGCTCGAGCCGAAGAACGTGCAGTTCTGGTTCAAGAATCGCAGGGCCAAGTGCAAGCGCTTAAAAATGGCGCTCTTTGATAGCGAATCGCCCCAACCTCACCCATATCACGCGGAATAATCAACGTTTTTTGATATATAACGAAATTCTTCATGCGCTAGTTAACATATACGTACATACATTTTTCGCTCGCAAGAAAGCTGCGATATTAAGATTGGACGAAAAACATAATGTCAATGGCAAACATGAATTGTTCATCCCACAATGACACATGAAGGAATTTTGGAAAGTTCAAGCGTTTTTGGCGAGTCCTGTTTACTGTGAGGAAAAAAACTTGCCGCGAAGAGTTTCTTGGCCCCTGAAAAATGAAAATGGAAAAAAATTTTAAGTTGTTGAATAATTTTCATTCGAAGATGGTAATTGCAATATTTGTCGATCGAAAAATGTGTCATATTAGGGTTGAAGAGTCTGGATTCCTATACCCGTTGATCATTGTCACAGTTCCCAAATGAGACTGTACCTTTGTTGTAATTATTACGTAAGAATTAATATAATTATCGTAATTATAATGAATGTAAATACGAGATTATGTCGAATAAATGTACTTCAACATACCGCTTCTTTCTGCTTCCGAATCCTTCCTTACTCGCTTCATTTACATTTGAATTTCCCTCAGAGTTCGAAAAAATGTGACTGTTATCAAAATTAATCGCACCCTTGCACAAATAATAGCATTCGGTAAAAAAATAATGATATCTTCGGGGATATATGGGGAAAAGTCTCGGAGAAAAACGTTATCCGACAAGCGAAAGGGAGAATGACGTGAAAAAGGAAAATGGAGTACAATGGTAAGGAAGAAAGGGATGAAAAGTCGCGTTGCGAGACTTTCAATTTGGCGCAAGAATTGTACAAAAATGAAAGATGACGGTCGCGTTCTCGCAGGCACTAAAGTCGACGGAGTTTCTGGATTTAATGAGGATAGGCGGATTTGTCCAATTAAAACGTCTTACAAGGATCCATCCAACCAGCCATTCATTCGCAAAACATCGAGTCTATCTTCACGTAATACCAGATTTTACGTTATGCTTTCTTATCCTCCTACTTAAGGTGGAATTGCTGCGGAATATTCGAAACTTTGTTAGCAAATTAGTGAAAAACGATGTTCCGATCCTACCAATCATTTCCCATGTTTTCCTTCACGTGAATGACATGATTTGCAAAATATTTCCAAGGATCAAAGCAAGTATGAGTTTATGAGTTTGAAGGATATATAATACTCTGGCTTTCAAGATAAGAAGATTAAACCCACACTGATAGCAAAAATATTCAGCCAGTTTTTCGCGTCCAATTAGCATTCGAAACTGTGATTTTGGAATTTTCAAAGCTTCATGTTTTCATCGAAATGAAAACCAGCTCCATGAGCTTTTAAAAAATGTAAAAGTCAGCAGCTGCGTAGATCATCCCTTTATCAGATTTTAATTTTTCAAACGACACTGAATTCTCGCTTCTTGAACCTCCTTGTATAATAACGAATAAATTTCCAACAAGAATAATTCGCTTTTCAAATTTCTCCTTCAATGAATGAAAGTGGAATACTAAAAGGTTTATAAAAAAAATTAGTCTCCCAATCATCTTCAATCATCCGAGCATTGCTTAGAGCTCGTAATTTTAGTATGGCTTTTATGGTCCTGCGAAAAGAGAAGGATTAAAGAATAAGAAGGTCGAAAGAGAAGTGGAGTCGGAGTTCATTTTTACGGCGAACTCTGTGAACGCCGGTTAACATCCCTCAAGGATTATGAGGCCAATCCTAAGGCTAATTTGCGAGATCTCCAATGCCCGGAGTCTTCCCTTCCGCATTTCCCGTACACGTCTTCGCGTGGCGATAAAGAAAATTGGAACGAAAATTATGATTCCTTAAGATTGAACAAAATTCCACAAATTTAAACGTCTCTACCCGATTCAAAATTAGTTTCTTCTTCGGAAAACAAGTATAAACTGTTGAAATTCGGATTGTATCAGATGTGATTGAACGTTGACTCTGAAGCGAATTTTAGAACGAACGCGAAGAGTCGAAGAAAATGTGTCGAGCCCGAAATCGTCTCACCGAACATTATCTAGCGAAGCGTCCGGCGGTCGCATGAAAACAAGAACAGTTAGGCATATCCTAGCCAGGAGATAGGCAAGCGGCGCAGCTCTTAACAATCGTTATTCAGGAACTTTGTTGACAGCTCTCCGGATAGACAGATAAGAACGTACTCTGAATGCCGATGCGCGCACAATACATGCATCTCCTAGGTACTTTTGTGTTTGCCAATATGCGACCTGTGAATCAGGCTAGACGGCTAGAAACCCCTAGAAACTTACTTCTGAAAGGTGATTTGTTCTCAGATAAAGGTCATATCAGCACGTTAATACAATCGCCTTTGTCGAATAACACGAAAGCAAATAATTTAGATGCCAAGCCGAACACTCCGACCAATCGCTACGAAACAGTGTAAACTTCAATCAATGAAGACGGCAAATAAACTTCAATCGTCGAGCAAACATGCTTCAAAATTAGTGCTGCGCTGAGCTTACTTAAGAACGTAATTTTTCGCGATTTATACGTCGTTAAGGGGCCGCACATAAACGTCTTAGAAAGATTCCGAGCTATAATCCGTGAGCAGAGAGCGGAAGCGCTCGCATCCTGAGCGATCTTCTTAATTGATCTACTGCCGAATGTTGCGTCGTTAAGGGAATTACGAAGCTGAGTTTTATGAAGGCGCGTGGTCATTGGGCGAGATCTATCGGAGGAAGAACTAAGCGCCAGGGATCATACCATTTGGCCCGCAACCGGACCACGAAAAAAGGAGGGTGAGGACTTGCCGCGATCGTAAATAAAAAAAATCCTTCTAATACTTTTCGCCGGAGGCAACGCTCCTTGTCGCGCCTTACATATCCGTCCTCGTCTCCAGAGTTTCTCGGATCCCCCTCTTCGCGGAACCAGCCGCAGCATCCCACAGCCTTCGCTAATTCCTTAACCCTTATAGACTTCAAGAATATTTAGGGACACTCTTTAAGAAGGGCTGGGGAAGTCATCTTTATTATTCTAACGAAGTTTCCAGAAGAACGAGTAAATTCATATTGATTGCTTTCACATTTCCCTGGGAAGAATTCCAGGGCATCCCGGAGATCCAAAACTATACGAAATTGGGTTCGTTTGTCCTATTGAATTTAGAACTTGGTATCTACGTGTGCATTTTATACAGAATCTCGTTGAATTATGTCGTAGTACGAATTATTTTAGAAAGCATTTGAAGCGGAACGTAAAGTTTTGAGCATATATTAAACAACTCGGATGTGTTCAAATGTTCAAGACGCGGAAAGTGTTGGGAACGTTGCAGTAGCGTAAGGGTAGGGGTAAATGTATACCAGGTGCTTCTAGGATCTCGGCATCTTACGCCCCGGACGATACATAATTTATATCGCAAAAGGGGCTTAAGACAGTATTAAGATCTCTCGCTCCACTCCTGACCAGTTATTACCCCTAAGAAATCGGGTTCTCTACGCTATCAAATCTGACAAAAATCATCGATCCAATTAATTTACGAACCGGGTGAGGAACACTTACATTCGCCAAAGAAATGGAAATTAATCCCCGATCGCGGGAACAGTGACATTTTTTAAATTAAATGGAGAATGCGATGAATGAGGGAAAAATTCCTTTACTTCCTTCAAGGAACGGAAGGTTCCTTAGAAGGCTGATTCGATGAAATGGAAACGGAAGCGATCAAACAAACTCTCATTTGATGTGGGTTTCTTTTGATCTTCGCTGGAAAAAGCACTGTTTTTTTCTCGAGAAAAACCAAGGATTTTCTTGTACTCGAATCGCGACGTAAGAAAATGTCTCAGTGAAAATGGCATCTTTCAATAGAGCCGAATGCTAAACAACGGTCGTGGAAATACAGGAATGTTGGGAAAAGAGGAAGATAGAGGATGATGCAGGTGGACTATATTGCGGAAACGTCTTGGCTGGTTGGTTCGCGATAAAGCAAAGAGCTTGCGTTAAATACTTACATAAATCTGTATTGCCTTGCGCAGCACGAGAGGAGCTTATACAACACACCTACGCGTACAGATGCACACCAAGCAGAGTAACTTTCAGAACACATGATCCCTTCCTCCCCACGTCTATCTCTTTACGAAGAAATGAAAAGCAAAGATTGATATATTGGGAAATTTCTTTTCATTTCTTCGAGTTTTAAACGAGTACAGAAGAGGCTGTTAAAATATGAAGATTTTTTAATCAGGACTGAAAATGTCCTGGTATCGATTTATTTTAATAGAATTCAGTTTCCATTTCTGAACACGTAATTCCGAAAGGCATTTCGGAAACCACACATACGCATGAATCGTGCAGCAAAACGCCATAAATATCAAAACAGAGAACCGTCGACGGATCTACGAAAGGATAAGGCTTCGCGAAAGCAGGCGGGCACGTTCCAAGGGTGAGACTCAATTGATAACGGATAAAAGCCAGCGGAGTCGGTGTATCCCTCGCTAGGGATTCGCTGGGCCAAGAAAAGTTTTGATCGAATTTTCCAGTGACGAGAGAACGCTGCTCCGCCAAAGCAAAGCACAACAACGATAAATGCTGGTCCTCCTAAAACCCGCACGATCAAAAGGCGAGGAAATTAATTCACCCTCAATCGTATTAACAATTATTCCAAACTTTCCATGGGATTGAGAGCGCGGAAAAAATTCTTGGACTCCGAATTTTCCGCGATAATTGCGATCGGTTGAAGATATCGTTCGGACCCTTCGTTACAAGTCGAAATAGAGCTAAGCTTGCGTCCGTAATTTCCAATGGGTACGGGTTAAGTATGAGTTAAGTCCTTAGTATTAAGACGCGAAGGAAGAAAACGAGAGCGTAGAAGCGGTGGCGGCCACCGAGCAATGATCTATGGGGGGATTACCTCCGGCGGTATTTCTTCATAACCGTTTCTCCGGCTCGTTTCTTCTCGCTCTCCTTCAGGGATCCCGGAGTCCCAAAGTCACTCACGCTGGTCCGCTGATTCTCCCTCTGCCCCGTTCGCACCCCTTCTTTTCCTTTCGCCCACTCGGCCTTTCTTTGCTCTTCTTCTACTTCTTCTCCAGACTTTGCTTCGCGTCTTTGTCACACTTTCACACGCGTATAGCTCCATATTCGACCTGTATCTCTACCGCATTACACGCCCTACCCCTTGGCTTCGCAGGGGGTTGTATCTTAATAACATTCATGAGCTGAGATATACCCGCCAGATTTATTGCCACGGCAGTCACGGATCCGGCAAAGACCTGGGCGAGGGCCCATCCTCCACACCTTCGCAGATTTACTTTTCTTCAACAACCCCTTTTACGCTTTTGCCCCTACCGATACCAGTTTTTTACCACCGGCTCGTGCCGTTAGAGTCCGATGGCCTTGATCCTGGAATCCTCAGGTTCAAAAAGTTTGGCTCAAACTAGGATTAGTATTGGGTAGAACTAATTTGGAACCAGATTCAGCCTAGCTTTGACCTAGTTGGGCCTGATATTCCATCTAAATTAAAACTACCCAACATCAGGTACGGTTTTTCTACTAATTTTTAATATCGGAGGTTTTTCGGAGTACTAATGGACCAATCATCAAATGAAAATAAGTCAAGATACGTCTTTTCACGAATCACCCTTCCAGGTCCAATTAACTAATTAGGACTTGTCATATATGAGATGAAGGAACACAAACATCAAAGCGATCGCGTTCTTCGACCATTTCTGTCCTTCAAAGTGTCCTGCTTGCCAATTAATAAAAGACTGCGTGGTCTATTTACTCGAAGACCACCGCGTCTTATCCTGTAATAACAAGTAAACACCACTGGGCAAATTAATCGCGCTCGGTACCGATATTTCCCTCTAATCACATGTTTCATTGCACTAAGAACATCTCTATGACGTATAATGTTTCGTAAAAATAAAATCCGAGATGCCGTAACATTTCTGCGTCGATATTTTTAATCGAAAACGTTATTTTTCGAAAAGCCGCAGCATCCAACGTTGTTCCTTGCGTGGAGTGATAACAAAAAGACGTATAAGTCCGAAGGGTGGTTTATGTATTATGGGTAAGATATCCAATGATTTAGCTACGGCCCCGAGACTCTTGGGAACACCCAACTTTATCTCGCGGGTACCCAGTAACCACGAATGTAATCTTTTATTAATTCACCGACTAAGAAAATTTATTGCGGCTTTTGTTTACTACGTTGCTATGTCGCGTCTTAAATCTCAAGAAACTACCCTTCTTTGCATTGTCTTTCGGTCTCTTATTGCCACGTAATGGCTTTAGCACAAGACAAAACGTAACGATATCAAACCGCTTAATTAATTAATTCGCAAACTTTTCGAACAAAGAAAAGGAAAAATCGGAAAAAGTGGGAAATGAACTTTTGCATTCGCCCCCTGACATTTCGTTCAGGTTTTACAAATTGAAGGAAGGAAATAACGCGTGCTTCGCACAAACGTAGTTTTAATCCGGCGACATGTCAAGGAAAGAATTTTGTAGATATTTGCGAATTCTGAAGCGAGCGAGAAACGGCGCTATATTATTATTAGAGTCCCTTAAGTCTAAGAGCTTTAAATCTGCGATAAGTTATGGCCGCCCCCACCCCAAACCCATACCTTATATACCATTTCCCTATAATATCTTAGTCTACGGAAGACGGCTCTCCGGCCTTTATCTCGCATACATTACACGACCTGCGCGGGACGCGGGGATCTGAAGTAATTGAAAATAACTGCCACCCTAAACTGAGCCTAAGCCTTGCTCGCATCTAACCAAGATAAACCACCGGGGATCATCTTTTTGTTCGCGGCTCCCTGCGATATTTAAATTCCCTTACGCGATATTTTCTTCGCTAAAATAATATCAATTTTCTCGCTGGAAAATGTCCTCGTTGTTCGCGAAATTTCAAAGCTGCTTATACATTTCATTCGCGGGAATTCGTTGCAAGTAATAATCTTCTACCAGATAAATGCTTGTTGTACATCACCTGTCAACTGTGTCAGCGAAGCAAGTTTTCTTTCAATCCGGAGAAGATTGACGAGACGTCGCGCTAATGTACTCGAGTTTTAGGCCCGGCGAGGTTTTATTCAAGCCAAGTTCGAAACTACTTAAACGAGCGTTTACGAGGTGTCAAAATTATCATCAAAGTTTCCTCGAAGCGCCCAAAGATTGAAAAAACACCTAAAAGAAGATTCGTAGAATCTTCCGATTCCTTTCGGAAATATTTCGTTGAAGAACGTCCAAGAATTTTGGACATGTTTCGAAGACTTTGAAGACCCGTAAAACTGGAAATGAAGATTACAATTGTAAAATTGCAGTGATAGCTTGAGGGAGGGCAATAACGCGGGCAGTATACTTGTGCTTATCGTGACAATAAAAAGCGTTCGGCAAGATTGGCAAGTTGCCTGCGGAATGCCGTTCTGAGTTATACCCAGATGCGTAGCAGAGCGATAGCGCCGTGAAATATGTTCATCCGCGAGACGTTCAGCACCAGTGTCTGACGGTGTAACATAAGCGAAGGAGCTAATAGCTCATTTCAGTTTACGCATTGAAAGTAATAAAAACGTAAATAAAACATCGAGTGCGTAATTTTCCCTCCAACTCTTTCCGTAATTCGGAGTCTACGCGCATCCGGATGATCCGCGTTGACGCGATGCGAAAAGGGGGAAAGAAAATGGAATGAAAATAGATCGAGGGAGCAAAAGTCAAGAACGAAAGTTGTCGTTCTGCTCTGTTGGGTTTGTTATTCGGAATCAAGAAGGAGAGTGGAGTAATTCGCGGAGCAAGAAGGACGACTCTAAGGTTCGAAGACTTAGTTATTCGAATGCGGATTTGTCGCGTCTAAAAGCATCGGAGAGCGTGAGAGTAGGTGACAGTCTGGGTTGCAGGGGCAAGAAGCAAGGAAACCCAAACGATTAGACAATGCGCCGGAAACTGTAGATACCGGGAGAGAAACGTCGAAGTCTTGAATCGCGTGGGGGTTTGAGAGCTCTGACAGATGTGCCCCGTAGCGTTGCTGAGCGCACCTCATCCTTCCATCATGGTTTGCCTCGTTCCTGATCTTGTTAAGGGCGCAACGAACCACAAACAGTCGGCACCCATTCAAATTCCGACGATAAATCTACGTAGTTAGGCCCATTCCGCATCGACTGACCCCGCCACTCCATTAGGGATTGCAATCGAAGACTTATGCTAATACTCGCTAACGTTCCACCTAAACCTTTCGTATTTAAACCTAGATTCGATCTCGATTAAACCTGAATAGAATATCAAGTCTAATCTAGGTCAAAACTAGAAGACCCATCTTCAAAAACATTCTTCCCCTCCGATTCACGGGAATTCCAGACTTCCTTGCCTGAATAGAAGTACGAGATTGAAGAATTTATCCAAATAAAATTGGAAGCTTGATAAGCTCGTACACTGAATATTTCAGCGAAGCGAAAGGGGAAAGAGAATAAACGTCGCGACGCTTCTCGTCGCACCAGGATTTTGTCTCTCCAAAGAACATGTCACAACAATTATGTCACAAGTGTGTCGCGCGGTCTCTTACGTTGCGTAGCATAAAAGCTCGGATAGGGTGTATTCCGAACTTTATACACCGTAAGATAAGCCGTTATTTATACTCGAGCTTAAAGCATCAGGGGTGACGACGGCGAACCAAACAAAATCGTTTTAGAAACGCGACCCTTTCCGAATTGAAAAAAAGATGATTAACTTTGAACAAAGATTTTATAGTACAGAAATTTATAATTTGTTATCAATGCTACCCGACGAATCTTTCAGGGATTCCAATGGCGAATGAAGGGGGGAGGGTATGGGGGTGAAATTCCGGTTCGCAGGTTGCTGCACCTCCGCCTCCGCGAACCCGTTGAAGGTGGATGGGTGGATCCTCGAACTGATCAATACTTGAAACACCGCGAGGTATCGTCCCGCTATTTCCGGTGTCCCCAGTCAGCGGAAATGAAGGCGGTAAAAATATATAGAGAGCTCACGCGGAACAGCATCCCGGCCGAGGAGATAGTGATTCCTGGCGTTATTATATCCTCCTGCCTTTCGCTCGCTTTTCGATTCATTTCTTTCTTTGCGACGAAACCCACTGCTTGAGGGTTACTTTTTTATCTATGAAAGAAGAGCCCGCGGAGGGAAGAAAGAGGAGGAAGACCGACTTGGAAAGCGTTGATCGACTTTTAATTATAGCTATCTGCAATCGCGACGGCAGACAAATGGAGTCGTCGAGCGAATGTTCAGATTATCGAAAGCCCGAGAAGAAGACTCGGAATAACTTCCGGGCTGGATTTTTTGGTTCGTTTTTTATGTTCTATTGATTTGAGAATTTTCGTATTCAGTTTTAGCAGATAATTAGAGTAATTATGGGCTTTCGAAAGACGGAGGCGTGACTCAACTGGGAATGAGAATCTCCGAATTTGGGTAATCTGAGCGAGGGGTTGGTTAATATCAACAGGTAGAATCGTTCTCACCCACGTCGGATAAGCCGGCGACTAAGCGCCGGCGCTGGCTAAGCCACTCGCACCCTTTGAGGGTGTGACCCAACATCTATTGGTCCAAACCGGAACGTGGAAAAAAATCCTGCGCAACTTCGTTTCCCCGTTCGTTAGCAATTGTTTTAATAATAAAGCGGTGATTGATGAGTTAAACTTGGAACTGACGTTTTCGAAAGTGAGTACACTCATTACGTTCCGTTTTATTATCAACTTTAACAATCCTAATAGTATAAATGCCGGGGAAAAGTGATATTTTGAAGCGGGCTATAAATATTTCGTAGTTTTACTGGGAAAATGTTGCTTTGCCATGAGAATTCGTCCGAAAAACGAGGAATAAGTCGTATCTGCGGAAGGAGAAAAGGGAAAATATCCGCATGGGTCAGCCAAGAGAGGCTTAGACCACAAAGATGGCCGCTCAATATCGGCTTTGAGATGCTCAGAGTATTTATCTAATGCCTTATATTTTCCAAAGGATTGACCATTTAAATTTTGCTTAGAAGCCCTTAAAGTCTGGTCGATGCCAAGATCACCATTTTTATCCGACAAATAAAATACTTCGATGTATGAGTGCGCTGGTTATTTTTTCTTCAAAATTAAATGCCGAATGAATCATCGCGCGCTATCCTATAATGATTCATACGGAATTCGCTGTTTCTCGGAACATTATTCCCGGTGTTGTAATTAAGTAATAAAGTACTTTATTAGTCTGTGGTTTGATCCAGTGTCGAACGAAATTGAAAGCGCAAACACACAGTAATGAAAAAACCGATTACAGACCGTTATGTTTGAAATTTTTTACGAAAATATAGACGCGCCCATGATGTTATCGGTGCCAAGTGGCTTGAGCGAGATTGTCTTATCGAAGATAAGTTAGTAGGCAACGTATCTTTCACGTAGCTCGTCACGATTTTCTCTCGTCCCATCAACTTTTTTTCAAATACGTGAAAAGTGTCGAAAAGTTGATGATGATTTGGAAACGATGATAAACAGACAACACAAAGTGCAACAATGAACCAACAAATGAAAGTGTCCCCAACAAAGTTCAACTTGGTCGTTCTTTTTTTGTTTTTTCTGACTTTGATCTTGGGCGCGAATGGAACTTGCCCAAGTATTTGTTTTTGTTATTTGAATTTCGGGGGATACAAAATTATAAATTGTGCGAAACAAAATTTAACAAAATTTCCTGAAGGGATCAGTCAAAACGTAAGTATCACTTGCCGAATTTTACGTAAATTAATCGGTTGAAAATCAATCGTTTTCAGATTCGGAATAAAATGAGTCGTCCATTTTTGAAGCTTTTTTAAAGAAAATCTAAGTTTTCATTAATTTAATTGCTATCTGTAATTCATCGAGTCTGTATACGTTGGTGTATACACAGAGAAAAGTTGCGTTGAATCACAGTCAATAAAACCGTTTGTCTAACCAAAATAACAAATAAATATCTCTGAACTAATTACGTAAATTTCAACGAAACAATTTTATTCTTTTATAAACATTGTTTTAGCAGAATTATGTCAGTCATTTACACTATTCTACAATAATCTTGTTAACAACGAAAAAATTACGAAAAATAAGCAATTAGAGACTTTGGTGAAATTGAGATCTTTTCTCTGATACGTCTGATAAAACTTCTTTATATTAACTTCAAATTCAAAATTAAAATAGGTGGAAAATTTGGACCTTTCGAGGAATGTGCTAACCACAATTTCGAGTAACATATACTTTTTGAAAGAACTCAAAATCTTGAATCTGGCGAATAATGAGCTCACTATTCTTCCGATCTACTTCTCAAATTTACACAAACTGGAGAAAATCAATCTCTCTAACAACCTATTCAAAGACATGACAGCTTTAACCGCAATAAAACTACTGCCGGATATTGAGGAACTGATTTTATCGAACAACCCAATTTCAAGCTTGGACCATCTCGAAGTTAACGCGCTCAAAACGTTATGCGTTGACGATTGTCGTAAGTGTAAACAATAGCAATATTTATTTCTTAAAAGCTCATGGAAAATATTTTTACAAGTCTTTAAAAAGTGCTCAGTCGAATTAAACCAAATCACGTGACGAATTCGTACTAAGCGATTATCAATTCGATGATAAAACGTATTATCAGTGCAATAAAAATTGCGTTATTCAACGCATTGAATCTTTTTTTTTGCTACGCTCGGAAACTTTCTGACGGTTATGATTGATGTATTGAATAACAACGAATTCTTTTATCAACAAAATGAAATCAAATCGGTTCAAAAGCCTTTCAGACTCGCTGTTATTCTTCTAAACTGACAAGTTTTTGTATCAGATATTACAGAATTTAAAGCCACATCTTTGACGGATCTGCCCAGCTTGAAAATTCTGAACATGTCGAGAAATCCATTGAAACATGTTCAGAAACCAGTCAGCAAATCTCTGTTGGTACTGGACTTGTCCAGCTGTGATTTGAGGGACTTGAATTCCGATGTTTTCCAAGGTTTACCGGAACTGCTTACTCTTCTTCTGGCAAACAATTCCCAGTTGATTCATAGTACCAGGTATAAAAACTGTTCATCAGGATACAGGACCTTCAAAATTGTATGTTAAAATGATTTTCAGATCGAAAACTCTAACTCATAACAATTTGAAAGTGCTCGACATCTCTCAATGTAACCAGGACCGCCCAGGAACCCACGGATTACCACAATTAACGCACGCCAAACTATCGAAAAACAAAATACAAATGCTCCCAAATGGAGTGTTCTCTCGCAACGGAAAACTGAAAAATTTGTTGTTGGATGGGAACGAAATCACTCGCGTAGAAGACAGATCATTCGCGTATCTTCAAAATCTGCGAAAATTGGATCTATCGACGAACGGTCTTGAGAGTATTCAATGGTCTGCATTCAAAGATCTTACTAGTTTAAAAGTGTCGAATCTTTCGAACAATGCTCTGCGAGATATCCCTAATTTGACCATGTTCGCAGAGGTCATAGATTTGTCAAATAATTTATTACATGAGCTCAGTCAGAACGAACTCGGGAAATTCACGAACGTTGTCGATCTGCAATTGAGCAATAACGTTTTCCAAGAGTTTCCTCCAGAGTTGAAATCGAATACTTTGGAAGTTCTTAGTTTCAAGCAGAATGAAATTCATCGAATAGACCAAGATAGTCTAACCGGTTTCCCAGCGCTAAAAGTCATCGACCTGTCAGGTGAACTATATTTTGGCCTGAAACTCTGATTTCCATCTCAAAATGTGAATGTTTCAACAGGAAATCGTTTGGTGCGTTCACCGGGTGCAGAACTGTACCGGAAGAACCCAAATTTGGAGCAGGTTTTTCTGGAAGACAATCCATGGATGTGCAATTGCCAGCAACTCCGTTCAACTTTCATGTTCGTGTCGAATTTAACGGACAACCCACCAACGTCTTCTTTAATCTGCGAAGCACCCAAAAACGTATCAGGTGATAGTTGGGAAACTGCTTGTCATTCCGAGTGGACTAGCAATGCGAACCAAAATCAAACTTACGCACTGATTTTGATCAGTGTAGTCATATTCGTCATCATTTTTGGCGTCATCGTTTCCATTCGTCACACTTTCAAAATGAAAAGATTGGAAAGCGATCAACAACGCGAAGCTCGGGAAGAAATTAGAGAAAGACTCAGACTTCTACAAAGAAGGTATTCTCAGCATGAATATTTGAAGGAGCACTTGCAATTGCTATCTAACATGTTCTAGGAATCAGCATCTCGAAGAAGAATTGATAAGCTACACAGCGGAGCCCAGAATCCATCCTCTAGAATTAATTGGACCACCGAGCTACGAAGAAGCCGTCCACGTTGCCAGAATGACAAATTCGCTGGACACTCTACACCGCATAGCAGTCAGCGATTCTCCTCTGAACCAAGTTTTGGGCTCTGCGGATAATTTACGCTCGAAGAGAAGACGAGCCCAAAGACCTAGAAAACGCTCGCAGAGCGCGGAAAATTTAACTAGGCGAGAAGTGCGAAGGGATTTTAGGGTACGACAAAAGGACAGAGTTGTTCGGAAAAGTATTAATAGGAGCGATGATGGGTCGCAGTCTGCGAGTGAGACGACAAAAGTCGAAAATGATGAAACCGTAATTCGCGTGGATTCGTCGTTTGGTAACAGAAATCGGCCGCCAACGCCTTCTTCGAGAAGAAGACGCAGTCAACCTCCACCGGCGAATGGAACGTCGACCGATGACGAAGATTCAGACACGCGTGACGTTACCACTGTCACGATTTCGGTGAGAAATCTTCGACGAGAGCCGAGGAGCGGGAGAAGCAACAATCAAGACAATGTGGAATCTTGATTAACTTGTTAATTAGATTTTTCGTGAACTTAATTTACAAAGTGCGGCGAAATATAAGTTTATTACTTTTGTAAATCTGTTTTTTTTATGTTGCCCTGGTTTTATTGTACCGCAATTTGTTGTAATTTTAGTTCAAGTTGCCGCGAACTTTGGGGAATTTTTAGCAGTGAATAATATGATGGGGGTACTTTGAATTTTTTTATTAAACACTTAGCAAATAAATGACATCCGCATTCTATGAAACTTAACTTTGCTATTGATTTAATATTACATTATGTGTTTATATGTAAGTAAAAATATAATTCTTTGATTTCAACAACTGATAACTGACCGCATCCGTGAAGAAACTAACATTTTCATCGTGCAGCAAGAACGTTTAGTCCACTTTATTTCCAGGCCATCTCGATTGCATTTTCTTGTTCTTACAAAAAGTATTGCAAGAATGTAAGTTTATTTGGTTTCGAGAGGTTGATTGTATATCTTTTATTCTACTTCTAATACGAATAATTAGCAGTCGCTAAAAGATATTTTAGTAAGGCACTTCGAGTAACAAACTGCTATCCATCGCTCTAAAAATTATCCCACCAAATTCTATGACCGATACTTATTTTTACGTACTCTACTTCTCGTTAATTTATGACAGGGAAAACTGAAAATTTGTCATAAACTTCGGAACTTAATAAACGCTAAAAGTCGATTATGAGGATATCAGTACTTCGATACTTAATTTAGTACAAAATACGCGCTAAAAATTACGAGAATTTTCAGTTCGATTTATCAAATACAACAAATCATCACAATTATTTCGATGATTCGACAAAATCAAAACTTTTCGTTCTACGGTAAAACTATGTACAATGTAAATTCAAGGGCACTTAATAACTACATAAAAGTGGATACTTACAAAATTACAGGCACGCCGTTTTGCACAATAAATACTAAAAGATGTGATGTTAATTTACATTTCGCCATCCTCGTACATTCACGCCGAAAACTAATCCAAAATTACTAAATTATTTCCGTTGCGATGATGTACCTTGCTAATTAACTATATTTACAGCAACGTTTCGTCGAGTTCGTCGTCCGGGTTTTAATCGTAGACTCCCAAAGTTACGATAACTACAACCGAAAACTGCAGCGCCTCCAGAACACGCTACGAAAGGAATGACTAGTCTTTATTGTTCTTCCAAAAAATGCCGAAAATCTCGACCCCTGGTTGGTCGCATCATTTTTCCATGACGGAGCGCTGCACTAATCTATAACTATCGCAGTGTATAGTTCACATCAACAATAAAACCGCTGATACATTTTTCAACACGGCAGGACAAATTCTAAATTCAAACTTCCATCTCATAAAATATTCCACCCATTTTTTACAAACATTTTCTCGGAACAATGGAACAAGTTTGACCAGATCCAAAATGTTTGTCCCTCCAGAAGGCCCAAACTTGATCAAATCAAGGTCAAAACTGGACCTAAATCAGGTCTGCCAGATTTTTCTTTATGGGACAGCGCCTTCCATTTTCTCGATGAAATACCAATCCGTGTCACCACTTGTTTCATAAGGTTGAACTAAAACTGCCATAGATCGCCGCAACGTTTAGTTGCTCGAGTTAGAATTTATGAATGTTTAAATTGATGTGAGCGCTGCGCATGCTTCAAACGGAGGGTTCATGAAGAGAACCGAGACTGCTTAATCCTCGCGATTTCATCTTTCAATTTACATTCACGATTCACAACCGCATGATCAGGTTTAGGCGAAAAAACTGACTGGATAACTGAAGAAATCAGACAACCAGATACTTTAAATTTTCAAGTGATTTCAGCAGGAACATTGCAGAAACTATGAGCACTCAGAGCTCATCCAAATTGTCTCCAGACGAACCAAAGAGTCTTGAGTTCCTGAATCATTCATGGAGCCTTGACTAGACTTCCATCATTTTTCAACCTCGTGATAAGAACCGGAGTTTTCGGGACACTGTCAGGATTATCTTGCAAAGTGATTTTCACTCTTTGAGCACCTGGGCTGACTTGAGGTTTGACCGATTCGTCACTAGACAAATTCCTCGGCACTGGAGCTTCCGTCAGGTAAGTTTTCACCAATCCCGGTAGATCTGGCTGATTCGTCCCGTTCGTCTTCACTTTATCGAAATCTTCTTGCTGCATAGACTTTCGAGGAGGTTTCACAGGCTCGTTGAGATCCTGGAGCTTCAGATCCTCGGCAGATTTAGCCACTTCGCAGCAATTCTCGAAAGGTTTTTCGCTGACTAACGGCACTATCTCCATGTTTCCATTGGAAGTAATTTTCGGTTGCGACGCTGTTCCATCTAGAAGAGACTTCTGCAGGTCTTTCAGTTCAGTTCCGTTTTCCACGTCCCTTCGTTCCGGTTTCTTCCGACACAAATCGCCTTTGTACGCAGCGTATCCTATCAAACTTGCCATGACTGTCAGAAGTATGGCCAGAACTAGGTAGGAACCCACGCTTTTCTTGGACTGGCGAGACTGGGACGCATCGCCTGCTTCTTCCCTAGTTTCGGCATCCTTGTCCTTGATTATCAATTTACCGGATGCGTCGTTAATTTGGTTGGTTGGTGTTGGAGTGACGCTAACCCTAGAAGTGGAAGTCTCCGTTTTGGCCGTTTCCTTCTCCGCAGAAATGGACTGCCCAGTACTGATAGGGAAGAACTGTTCTTCTTCAAGATAAGTCGAAGAAGAACTCTCCGTGGCGTGGTTCAATTCTTTCTCTGAACTTGTGGTCCCGAAGAGCCCAAACATGTCCAGCAGCTTGTTGGGAAAATTTTGGAAGCTATCGAGAATCCCTTCTTCGGTAGTTGATGCGTTTCCAGTTCCTTGTCCCGAGTCATTTTTCGAGTCATCCTGGACCTGCGACCAATCGATGTGTGGCACTCCGGATCCGGAACCTTCATCATCCCCAGAACCTTCGTCGCCTTCGTCGATCGCGACCTTCGCTACTTCTCCGGAACCTTCGAAATTATGCAAGGGTAACTTTGAAGATTCCGATTCTTTGGAATCGTCGATTAAAATCAGAGAATCGTCAGAAGTCGAATGCGCGGCTTCAGAAGTGACTTCAGGCATGGACCCCGTAGGCTCTGAAGAAGATGTGGCAGGAGTTTCCGAGGATGTGGAACTTTGCGAAGGCGCGGGAGTTTCCAAAGGTGCAGGAGTTTCCGAAGTCGTCGAACTGCTCGACATCAGATCGTTGTCGTCCTTGTAATCATTGTCGTCGTCCTCATCTTTGTAATCACTTCCATCATCTCCAGATCCTTCCCCGAAAGCCAGAGGTTCGTCCATCAGCATCTCGGTATCTTGTTGTTCGAAAGCGCAGATTTCATGAGTCGCCGGCTCGTTGAAAGATTTACCTTTCAACACAGTGGGACTCGAACATAAAGAGCCCTCGGAGATTCTGACATCTTTCTTGACGAGCGCATCTCTGAATTTCAGAGACGCGCAGTTACATTCCAAAGGGTTTCCCGTGAGATTGAGGAATCGAAGGTTCGTCAAGGTCTTCACTTCCCAGGATAGTTTGGGAATTGCGTTGTACCCCAAGTTTAGACTACGCAAACTTTTTAAACCCTTAAACGTACCGATTTTCAAATCCCCGATCACATTGTGTTCAAGATTCAACGTCTCTAAGTTGCCTAGTTTCGCAAAAGTGCCAGGTTCAATTTTTTTAAGATTCCCATTGGACAGATTAAGATGTCTTAAGCTAGCGAATCTGCGAAACGTCTCCGAATGAAGAAGCTTCTGTTCTGGCACGGCGTTGAGCGTGTGAAGATCGTGAATGGAGATGAGCCTGGCATCTTTAAGAGCCCGACAATTCGCGATGAAATCGTGCTCGTTCGTTCGATTTCGCTTGACATCGCAAGAAGCCCTCGATAAATCCAAGAAGTTTGAAAAGAGAAGTAGGAGAAGTATCGTACACTGAACCGACCACATTTTGCGTTCGATTACCCTGCGGAAAAAGAAGATTCGTCAATTCTCTTATCATCGAAAGATAACTTCAGCGTTTAAAAATAACTTGCATTTTCATGACGGAAAAACATACCCAAAGCGCTAGATGATGCGAATGCGTTAGTTTGCATGACGACAATGACTTTTTTGTGCCGAGGAAACGCAAGTGATAAAGCAAAAAAAAAGTCCTCGAATCTCACGGGTCAATACCACGCAAAAACATTCGCGATCCGTCACAGTGTTTTTGTCAGGTGTCAAGTGTAACGACTTTCAATTTCCGCTGATTTCGACTGCGCTAATTTCAGTTAATTTTGTTGTAAGAAAATTAAAGCCGATTAATGATCGATAAAATTATGAAATATCGATTTGGAAGCGGTGCAATGAGCTCGTGCGCGGCTATTAACACACTAAAGCGACGGTTTCTTGCTTCCAGCACCGAAGTCATCAAGTCTCGTCTATACATAGCAGAAATGTTGCGGCGTGGTTTTTGCACTATTTTGCATACTGCCCCCCAAAACGCGACGTCAAGTGACGTCATTGGTATGTCCCAGACCGACAACTTTGTAATATTTCGGTGAAAACGAACTTTGCGATCGATCGAATGCCGAAATATTGTTAAGGAAAATAATCATTCAACGATGCAGAACTTGTGGTTATTTTTTTACGCGTAGTAAAAAAATGATGGAAATGATAACGAAGGAGCTTGATCGTTGGTGACAGTTTTTTATCTTAACATTATCTTCCGATATTATCTTTGGGTGGATTTAATGATTAGCAGAAGTGAGTGTTGGGGATATTTCCCGCGGTTAAAATAAAGCCAAGAGTCCAAGGGCGAAGGGAACGGTAAAAAAATAGCCTCATCATGGGTAAATGCGTTAATACTTACATCTTGTTCACTCGAACGTGGCCTCAGCAACAGCTCGGCTGCGGTAGCATCTGCAACACATCATTACGGGTCCATGTGTTACTTCTTTATTTTCAAATAACGTTCTTTTATCTAGTGTAATTGTTATCATGTGTATAAAATCAAACGTTGCATGATAAAATCATCGGAACAATGATTTGAAATATATTTGAGCACGTAAAAAACCCGTATATTTGTCATTCCTTTAATCCATCATCGCAGGCATTAAACTTCGTTCCAAAGATAGTTAAAATTGACGTATTTCGCGTATCTTATCTCAGAAATTTTGATAATGCGTGATAAAGACACCTTTTCAAATAGACTCGGTTTGATCACTAATTTCGGGAAAAGTTTTTCGAGATTAAATACATTTCGCGCGGGGAAGAAATCTCTCCTCGGCATTTCTCGCATCTTTTATGTATTTCACGGGTATAATCCCAACCGTAAAATGAATTTTATTGGATTTTCTCTCACGGTTTCGATCATATAAAAGCATGAAATATTTTATTTTCAATTCGTTAGATAATTCTTGAATGACTTGCGCGTAACCCGAAGTCGGTGAAAGAATTTATGTCCCGGGTTATTCGAAAGGACGAAAACGAAATGTATTCCGGGTGAAGTAAAAGTAAAATAATCCCTCGGGTCCCACGTATGGAATTTATTAACCTTGACATGTGTTCAAGAAATTTCGGGTAATCGGCTCATGACGGTCTTATCGGCTTCGCTGAAAGAGCGATGTTGTCCACAATCGAAGACGGTGAGTTTTTTCAATCCAACGATTACATTCCGAAAAACTAGTTATCGACCCTTCGTAATTGGCGCTGATAAAAAGTGTTCTCGTGTCGCATCTTACGGATGCATCGAAATTTTCTTGGACATAATGCGACGAAGTAAAATTACGGGCGAAACGAGAAAACAGCCTGAAGATGAATGTAAGAGATAAGGCGTAAAGTGTCATTCGAGTAGTCGATATGAGGGCCTACGTGACGAAACTGGTTGAACTAGAAAGATATCGATAACAGGCGCAGTCTTGCGAGGAGATTACTAATCCGTAACACATTACAGATCCACACGACTGCAACGGGGTAACCCCGAGTCGAATGCAGCCCGAATAACTTGGAACAATCGGTCAGGAGTTATCGAGGGTAATTAAGGATGACTCGCCGCCGATCCTGGAGAGCCAAGTCCGCAGACTATCGTCTCGCGGGCTGGCGTGTCGCAAGAATCCAGTCGGCTGGAAATGTTGAATGATGTTGAACTCTTAATCACATTTCTTCACGTAAGATGAATGTTCTTGTTCCATAACTACCACGCAGGCCGCGATTCTGAAATCACCCTGGTAAGAGACTCTTGCGTCATCTGTTGGGGAGAGGCTGGTACAGTGAGACCATTTTTTGAATTATTTTATTACTTCTACGTTTATGGATATTTTTTTATGTTGCTGGCATTTTTTATAGTTTCCCAGGCTTTCCCGTAACTTTATTACGTCTGAAAAACCATCACTTGATTTCACAACTCGAGATGTGATTTTTGCTGACTAAGGTGGATCGATACTTTAATGCAAGGGTCAATTGGAAAAAATATTTATGATACAAAATAATTAATTACATTTAATATGCTAGTATAATTTATTTAACAATATTTTCTTCTTCACGAAAAAAAATACGCGAGTGAAAAAATTGTACAAAAATGCTCGTAACGAACAATTGAAAATTTGGACAGTTTTTTTGAAGAAAAATTTTTATTTTTTAGCCAATTTGCATTTTTGGTCATTTATATTGTTCACAGGACTATTTGCAACAACTTCACCGTGGCGTTTTGAAAAATATTAATTTGCCAAAAAGATACATGCATTTGTTTAAAGAATTTTTGACCGACTTACTGAACAAATGCATGTATCTTTTTGGAAAATGA
>JABFQM010000585.1:0-32541 GCA_022816865.1 Zelostemma sp. ZL-2020 | reverse complement strand
ATACAACTGATCCACAAAGATCGAATAAACAAATAAAAAATTCCTGATAAAAAAATGAATAACCTCCTAATTTATACATATTTATTATTGTATATATTATTTTTCAATGATTAATTGATTCTTCATAAATTTATTTAATCTATTATTTGATATTCGATTATAATTTCGCTTATTTGTATATCAAGTTTGTTTATACCGTTTTTTTAATTATTAATTTCATTTTTATAAACAACTCAATGACTAGTTGTAAAGACAACTAATGTGGAAAACGGTAACAAGTCTGAATGAATGATGAGATCCGGCCTTTCACGGTCATGTATGACCATATATGAGCACTGCATGTGAGCTGATAAAGGCCCCATTATCTCTAATTTACGTTTGTCTTCATAGCCCAGAGGTGAAGATTACGAATTGTCACCTAGGGGTCCCGGGTTCGATTCCCCTCAAGGGTTGAAAATTTTCAAACTCGGCAAATTTAATTTGAGATATTGAAGGCTCGATAATGAAAATTATAAAACTCTGGAGATTTTTTTATTGTTTATTTTTTTATTTAAAAAATGTCATATATGACCATATATGACCGTATATGATCATATATGGCCATATATGACAACCTCATATATGATCATATATGTAATTTGGCCATATATGCTCATGTATGGTCATATCTGAGAAATTTTTGACCGGGTGGTTATTTTTTTATAGAGTGTATACCTGTGAACTTTATCAAATAAATAAATAAATAATTCTTATTCAGATCTTGTTTCCTGCCTCTAGAATTAATTCACAGAGAAGAAAAGTTATTCTTGAAGCAGTGCTTCCTGTTTTCTCGTTACAAATGAATAAACGATATCTTTATTCGTACACTGCAACAAAGCAAAATTTAATTTCATCTTGTTCGATATTATTCACAAAAACATTCACTAGAAAAACGACAAATCAAATACTTTTCTTCGCTACCGCAAACCATTTTTTTATTGCTCAACAAAGCATAAACATTTCGTACTTTTAACTGAAATTGAGTATAAGAATTTCACTACAGGCAGACAGTTTTTCAGGTGTGAATGCATGAAAAGAATTGGAGCAAGTTTAACTAATACAAAGCTTCGTGGTTGAACATGTATGTGTGTGCGGTACGTGAAGGATTAATTATTCGACCGCTGGTATTCATTCTAAATGTTTCAGATTCAATTATCGGAAAAAATTTCGGACCTTCCGAAATTTACTGTTGAATTATACATGTTCAGCTTGTTTTTTGCGGTTTTTTCCTAATTTCCATTGTGATGATCGATTTGAAAAAATCGATTACGGCAATTTTTATCCCGCGATTTGCTTCAATGTTTGAAATCAGTGCAAGAAGCATGACGTACGCTGGCACTTTTTATGGAACACGAAGATCTCTTGTCAGTTCAGCGAAATGTGACGAATCGAGTGCGGTTATCGGCGGTTTTATGTACAGACATATGAGCGTGCACCGCAATGTTCTGGCAAGTGAATCGAATTTTTTGAATACTACTACTGATCGCTTACGATAAATTGTGTTTGAATTGATGTATTCCTGCATTAACTATTATAGACTTATTCCCGCATTTATTTATCTACTCGTAAGTGAAATGTGCTCAACATCATTTTTGTTATAATAACAATTATTTTTACTTTTGTCGTTTATTGAATAATTTTTTATCCAGAACAAAAGATTTCTCACCAATTTTCGAGTCATGCAAATCGTTCGTTTATGTATTCTTTCTCTTCAACTCAACGATTTGATTTTTCGGGTAATTTAGTTTTGTTAGACTCTCGATTGTATGAAATACATTCAAATACGCATAGTAATGGAAATTTCCCAGTTCAATCAATGATCGGAAAAAATGATTCCGAAACCGGTCTCTATCCTCAAAAAAATGTAATATTTCCTCACGGTAGCTTCTCTTGTTATGCTGTAAATTTTCTTTGTGTAGTACTAGTTGCCCGGGTCAGTGCTTTCAAGGCTTTCGTGGAAAATCTGGCATTCTGGCATGTCGAGTTATTCTACTACAAGAGAGCTTTTGAAAATGTACTTTCTAGTTACAAAATTCAATGTACAAGAATTCTCAGATACAGAGAAGTACAATTCTCATTTTGCTACACTTGATTGATTCGTGACATATCTTCGAAAAAATTGGCTCGACTTTCGTTGTACCAAAAATTGTACCAATTACAAATTTTGAAGGATGATAATCACCTTATTTCAGCCCTTGATGGATCGCTTGTAATCAATGTCTATAAAGTTTTGCTGCTTGCTATTGTACAAGCAAGCTTCTAATTTCCATAGCTGCGTGTTAGTGTTCACTCGATTAACATTTGAATAGCAATCATACAATGTAACAACCGTCTAGTTACGAAACCTCGCGAAATATTTACACGTGAGTGTGCTGCACTTCATGAAGGAAATGCTTTTACCTGTTTTTATTGTATTTTTCCGGGTTGAATCATTCATGTACTCAACCAAGGTTGCATATTTTTTATGCTTCAGTGCAGCAAGACGTGAAGAATTTAGTAACATCAAACCAAAGACAAAATCTTTTGAAATTGTCTTGTTAAAAGTTTCGTGAACCTGATAGTCGAGATATTTAATGATTCAAAAGGTGAAAGCAACAAGAATTGAGTGAGAAGAGTGCATAAGATAAGTCTTTCTAAGTATGTTTCGTTCAAGGCTGAGTTAAAATACTGAGATCGTTATCGTACCTTGATAACACAGAGGCATGGTTAAAATAACGAATTTGGGGAAAATTACGGAGCTGTTAACATAACTGTGATAATAAATTTAATGATACAATGAAAAACCGCGAAAGTTTATCGTGGATCGGTGAAACTGGCAAAAGGGATGATTGATGTCAAAAACTTTCGCAGTTACTTTGTAGCGTATGAAACGAAAAGTACCCGAGCTGTATGACACCTGTTTGTGCGCTCTACTAAGTGTTTCGAGTGCAGTACTTTACAACAAGGTTCAAATTTTCTTTTGTCTTCACAATTATTATTTTTAAGCTCACACTTTAATGGCGAGATCGCCAAAGGGGTAATTAAATCACGAAGCTAGCTTCATTAAAGGGAAACATAAACTTTAATCACGGGCGTGATAAAAGTGTTCTGTTATCACTCTTAGATTAAATCATTATCACATACTTCAGCATTTTATTATATAAAATGAATGTGTCTCGTGCATAAGATTCCATAGAATCTTGGTCGAATAAAAATAGTTATCGGTCACAAAATCTCTGGAAATGTCTGTTTAATTAAAATAATAGAATTGCGTGATAGTCACGCCATGTGTTACTTCCTCGATTCTGAAACGTGCAGAAATATAGTTTCATTTTGCCAAATATAATAGGAAACTTGAGAAACTTCTTCAAAGAAAAGTTTTCAACGTTTTTAATCAAAAATTCATTAAAATTTCATCTTGTAGATGAAATGCAGCTGTCCGCTATCCATTTCCGATCAATAATTTTTAATTATCCGTATCAAAAAGTGAAGTAGTTGAGGAGCATCGACAAAAAATGTCATCCTATGTAACTCGAAACTCTTTGATTTTGAAATCAAATTGTCGGGTCTCACAAAAAATCTAAGCGAAGAATTAATCCAATTCAATTACATTGTCATGAAAGCTGGAACAGAAGAATCGATTAGTTAGGTTTCAAATATTCGAAGCATTCGAATTCGACAAATCAGAAATTGGATTTTTGAACGATTCAATTACGCCGGCAAATTTCAGAATCGTATGGAAACGAATATAGACGAACTTACAAATGTTTGAATGACGAATCACCTCAAATTTATTAATATTTTTAACTCTCTTTATTATAAAAGTAATATTATGCAGACATTTCGTTAGCAATCACGAAATATCGGAAAAGTTATTTTTACCTTTAGAACTCGTTGTTCACAAAAACACATGAAGTAAAAAATTATTCGATTTCATCACTAAAATACCCTTTTGTTCATATAACATTTTCAACAAGCAGAAATAGAGTCGAATGCTGTTTCTAGGAATAATTTCTCCAGGGAAAAAGTGGAAAACAAATTATTCATTCAAATAAAGTTGACTCCAAAGTAAATCATGAATAAGTGCGAAAAACATCATTAATTCCCATATTTATACAACTTGTTATTCCTTTTTCTTTTTAGCTTATTTACATTAAATGACTTCCTTGTACATCTTGAATAATATCGAAACAGAAACACATTTCAACTTAAATCCTCTATTGAATCAGAAAAATACTTGAAATGTTATCAATAGAATCGATCAAGTTTTATCGTATAAAACAATACTGTGCTACTCCAAGAAAATGACATTCGAAAAGAAACAATTGAACATTGAAAAAAGATTTTTACGAGCTTATCTTCATCGTAATCCGTCTCGAAAGATACTATTCCAGTGCATAAAGTTTCTTAATGCACTCTTATTGTCAAATTGCCTATATTTCCTCACGATTTTTCCTCCGGAGAAAGCTGGGAAATGTCGGCATGCAAATACTAGAGTAAACAGTAAAATTATCAATGTCAAACCTTTCGATTTCGTTTACTAAAGTCGTTCACTAAACAATATCCCGATAAGCAAATATATCTTTCGAACTAGCAAAAGTCTATAAGGTAACAATACCCTTGTTAAAATGTTTCCTTCAATTATAAACATCGATTATATCGATTTTAACTCAGCCTCCTAATCAGTTGAATCAACACATATCAGACTGGATTATTCTGTGGCAACGTAGCCGGCGGAATAATTTCAACTTAAACGAGCCTTTTAAATTGGAATTAAACGAATCCCATCAGATATTATTTCGATTTCAGAAACCTCCAAATGCAATTCAGGCCGAACTTCATTTCGGATCTAAATTAATTACAGCAACAAACTAATTTTATCAATGCTGCTTATCAGAGAACATTACTGTTTAGCAACTTCTGTCTGTCTGGGAAGATATTCAATCTAATCAGATCTGGATTAAGTCTAGTCGTGTTCTAATCCAGTCACACCGAGTTTATTGTACTGCAGAGACGGATTTGCCAACTGGGACTGTAAATTGGTTAAATCATGGTTTAGTCGGACACGTTGAACATTCTCCCTCAATTCACAGCGGTGACGTTCTTATAAGGGATGGTTGGATCGAAAACCGAACTGAAAACTTGTCCGAAATCTCTGGAAAAAAGTAGCGAACAGAAATGCCCTAAAGTTTTGCGAAATCTGTATTATAGCGCCTCAAAGCGCCGATTCCGAGTTTGTAAGTGCGGCGTTGTAGGGTTAACTTCTGCGTTTAGTGCACTTCACTACTATCGTTGTACGCAACTAGTTGCATTGCTGAATTTGTTAAACTCAATTGCGGCACTGGAGTTCATTTATCATAAAAGTAGTACTCAAGAATAAAACCACCTAAATTAAGAAGTACAAAATTTTCTCATAGATTTTCCATTTCCCATTCGAAAAGAGAGAAAACGGAATTTTCGAAATCTCAAATCACGTCTTTTGAAAGATGCAGGTTTAGGAAACGATAATTAGGTACTCACTGGTTGACGGCTCTCTCGTTGCTCCCTGTAGCCGCTGCAGTTTGGCCCCCAGAAGTTTGACCGCCACCAGAATCGTGATGGCGTCTCTCTTTGTGCACTATCCCCATAAGTTTCATCCACGGGTTGTTGGCCGCATGGGCGCCCATGCCCCCGCTTTGCCACATGGCGCTCGCCAGCCTCGGTCAGGTTACAGGAAGCCCAGTAAGGCTCCCACTCTATCCTCTCAGGAAGCTCGGCGGAGGAGGCCCAGCACTGAAAACCCAACAATCCACTCGCCCTGCACGGCCCCCTAGGCTCCCAGGGCCGTCGACCGAACTCCTCGACCATCTAACCAACCTATCCTTACTTCGGGTTCTTCTTTCGTCGTCGTGCCCTTAATCTTCTCGTCTCTCCATTCAAATCCTCACTTTCTATCCGCGCTTTTTTTCACTCTACACTCTTCACTTCTGTCCTGTTCCATCCTCCGCCTCTTTTGTCATTGCCCTTTGTCCTCCGACGTCGCCATCATCTTCTGGACAACGTATTCCCCGATATTCCGCTCCTTGGGCGTCTCCTTTCTTCTACCACCGGCTTTCCCACTTTGTTGGCACAATCATCTTAGATATACCGAAATCATAACTGTTCTCAGCTCTCACACGGACGTGGAACAATACTTTTTCTTCGAATAACACTTGCACACTATATGCACCAGAGACACGTATCTGCATCAGCCTCTTAAAGGATTCCTTGTGATAACTCGCAAACGAAGAACCGAACGAGTGCTTTCAGCAAAAACGACCCAGTTCCGACAAACACGCCCATTGAGAATCGACGAAGCCGGTCGAAATGATAATTTCGCGCGAATCGAAGCTCTACTGCCAGTTCTTCTGTGGAATGTTTTGTGCATTAGGGCACCGTTGAAAGAGCAGGAAATTCTGCATTGTTGAATTATTGTGTTTCGAGAGAATTTCTTTGCCTTTCAAGTTTCTTCTTCCAATCACTAACAGCTGAATACATTTTCGTCTCGAGAAATATTCACGGGAAGACGATTATGTATATGCAATGATGTATTCTTGAACAGTGTTTTCGAACAGCACCCGGTGCATAAATCGGCCTTTAGTTGCAATCTATTCACTTCTTTATTCCGTTTATGCTATTTCACAATGTCTATCCGCGCAACAGGAAATATCTGCAATGTTATTTTAGTTCGGAATAGAGATTTCCTAATATCTAGAATCAGAATTTGTGCGTTCTAAATATGCACAAACCGTTTCTCTTCGTGTGTATATACACGATTCAACATTTCTGAAATGAAACGTTTGCGGACACGAAGTAATCGAACTGAAGCGAAGCTTCAAATTTGCACACCAGGAAAGAAATGCGAATAATGAAACAGCTCAGAATCTTAGAGGGCAAACGGAAATGTCAAATGAAATTCCTGAAACCGATAAAGTTATACAGAACGAAATTTTTAGAATGTCAAGAAAATGAAATTTGCAGACTGCTACAAACGCTGGGAAAATATTGCATCTCTGTCGGGGTATCAGTGCTTTGCGCACTGCAGAATTTCAATTATTTCACTGCTGCGACTTCTTGTTACTTTTCGGAACCAGTACACCTGTACGGTGGCGTATCTTTTGCAAGCCCAAAAATTTACTGAAACAACAGAAGAGAGAAGAAGCACTCAACACCGGAAGTCTGCAAAAGTAAACGCTAACTTTGTCTTCCCCAATTGCATAGTAACCATAAAATAATCTGCGAAGCCGAATATTGATCCTCAAAGCTACCAAGTTTAAACACAAAACCAGATAAGCCGTTGTGAAGCCGATTAATTTAATTTAGTACGAAACCGAACTTGAATCTCGGCACTCTCAAGAAATTGTAGCGTGGAAACGATGGATACAAAAGCGTCGCGGAATAAAGTGTCCATTTCCGAAAATTATTCAACGACATTATGATACACGTTTAGCATGCCACGTTTTACGTGCAACATGAAGGGAATCCTTCTCCAACGAATCGATACTTCAATCGCGTGTTTTCATTTTGACGAGATTCCACGGTGAGGTATCAAACGTTATGTCTACGACATTGCACTAAATCGCAGTACGTGACCCACAACCCTCAAGTATGCGCCTTCTTGATTTCAACGATAGATCCGCGCTTTTGTCACAAGCAAACACGCGACAATCCTCGTGGTTTCCCGACATCGCACAGTTCGAATCTATCATGATACTTCTCTTCGTCGGATTCCACTGGAGATAATGTAATACACGTTCACCCTCGAAATTTTATCGCGGCACTCACTTTCTCACGATGCGAATATTGATAAAGCCCTTTCGTGGACTCGCAACTTTGCTGCAACAAATGAACTTTCGATCAAAGTTCCTGGCGGAAGAGCATAGTCGAGAAACAATGTAACAAGCATTCAAATTTCTTCAAAGCCAAAGCGTTCGAAGGAGCAAAGAACGGCAATACATCTATTCTGTCAAAGAGCGCGGAAGAACAGTGAAATCAGTAGAATTGAAAAAAAGTCTTGAAAGAATCTCCGTAAAATCGCAGCTGGATTGAAGAGTGCATAAGCGAAAACGACCTGCCAATAAAGTACGTAATACCATTAATCACCCAACCGTGCCACCTGTAAGAAGTCCACCTGTAATACTCCCCGCAGCAAATCACTTTTCACCTCAAGAGAGGCAAAAAAGAACGCGGCGATCAAGTGATCGAGGAAGCTATTTATGGCTCGTCCCTGAACTGATGGGCGGACCATTAAGATTGATACGAATCCGACACCGGATGGCATTTGCGATAAAAGTCGCGAAGAGATCTCAAAAATCGAAGGAAAAAAGTGCCGGCATTCGATCGATAGCCTTCGTCGATTCTCAGATAAAAAACCAAGGTATCCAAAAGCACTGTTACCGGTTACCCGAAATGTTCCTTGGGAAGCCGAGCTTAACTCGAAACCGCGTGTCCCTGAGCTCGGTTATCCCGAAGGAGGGAAGTGAACGAGCGAGACTCCCGCGCGGAGCTCAACGTTTCGCCTCACTGCCGGGCTCACTGCAGGCTCTGACGCACCATCCCCTTCTACTCCTCCGCTGGCACCGCGTTCCCCTCCGGTGCGACCACCTCTTCCGAGTAGTCACCCCGCCAGCCCCCCACTGCACCCTTGCATCGTGTAGCCGCGACCCTTTCTTGCAATCCGCTGTTGCCCTTCCGACGCTCTTTACGCGGGTGGCTCTTTGCGTTATGCCGGCGACTCGCAATTCGCAACCCCACGGTGGCGGCTGCATCCACCGCTACTTCCCCGAGCGAGTCTCGTTGGTACGCGAGCGAGTTATACGTGTAAGAAAGGTGCATGCACGGGACGCCAGTGGCCGGGCTAACGGCGCACACCTGCGCCGTACGCAACGAGCATCGCCGATGTTATAGTCGTCTACCTTCGTAGACTACGCCAGAACTCCCTGCAGCGTACCAGCAGCAGCGTTGACTGATACGCACTATCACCGAGCCTGGAGACAGGCCGAGGGGTGGGAGTTCTTTTGCTGCAGTCCGCCTTGGAGGAAAAAACGAGCAAGTCGTGTCTCCCGCGCTGGATGAAAGGACCGCTGCTTTCGTAATTTAACAGGAACGAATTTTCGAATGCGGCATTGTTGGGGAAATTTATGGGTTTATCTGGCTTGGTGTGGGAGGGCGCTGTAATGGAATAAATGCAGTTTGTGGATTTACTTAATCGTGTTTCAATCTGAAGTAGTCAATTTGAATCGATGTAGTTTGACCAGTTAGGATTGGATTAAGTTGCCTGAGTTAATGTGGGTTTTATCAGTTTGGCAATTTCGGTCCAAACCGAATCGGTTAATTTGGATTGACCCTGAATCCGGTAATTGAAATTCATTTGTTTTATTGGTTTGGGTTGAATAAGATGATTACGAGATTTTTCAGTAGACAGCTGATGGCGAACAAAGATCAAATTCTTGAATTTGTGGCCGATTTTATTTGAGCAGCTTGTTGACATATAAAAGTTACAAAAGCCCGATAAGGTTTCTTCGGGCTTCCGATTCCATTACTCGTCAAATTTCACCGACTGTTTGATCCATTACGGAATTTACTAATTCAGATTGTGACGCGATCAATTCGGATGATGTTGTGAAATTAATTATTGGGTCAATTCGATCGAATCCTGCAGAGACAAAATTGGGTCTAGGATCACTAAACTTAGACAAATGTATACCTTTCAGGTCGAAGCATCTTATTCTGATTTTCATTTATGAAGAATTCATCGTTCGGAAGATTGAAAGCATTCACTTCTCTCTTTTTTTTCGGGAAAAAAAAGTTTCATCGATTGAGAGTAAGAAGTTTACAGTGAAGTACATGGTTCGAGTCGTTCTATTTTCATGAAATAAATTTATAAACCGAAATATGCACGTTCGCAAAGTTCGGAAAGTTAAATATAACATCTTCTAAAAGCTTCTTCTAGCTCGTGACGCTAGCGGAGAAATGTGGAAATAAATGAAACTAAAGGAGCCTATAACGAGATGCGATGCAATTAATCGATACTCGGCATAAGCTATCATAAAAATTCTTGTATCACTTCATGCGAAATGGACGTGGAAATTGCTTATCCTCATAAGTTCTTTTATGTTGAAATGTCCTCAATTATAAATTGCTTGGTGAGCACAAAAAATAGTCGTAAAATGAATGATTATTCGCATAGAAAAACACGTTTGAAGAGGCATTTCTGGCGGTTAACAGTAGTGCTCGAAGCCAAGATGCACAATTTCGAGAAAACTCGCCACATCGACTTCAACAGTAGAACATTGGCCATGACAGTCGAGGACGTACCGAGTACGTCCCTTCCTTCTTGGCTTATGAACTCTTTGTTCATTCAAGAGGATGTCGAAATTTGGGAATTCCATTGCAAGATTCTAATTACTTGAAAAGCCGCCAAGCTCTGAAGGAAATCTTCAAAGTTCTGGAGATAAAGAGATGAAAATTAAGCCCATTTTGATTTCGTCACGTGCACTTTTCAAATATCTGAGAAATTGAGATTAAAATCGCCATTTCCCTGTGGGTTTGAACTAATAATAAAAGCCTGGAAATAATCAATTGCCTGCGTGATTATAACATAATCAGTACACAATTTTCTAGATAAAAAATGTGCAATGATAAACTTTTATGCATTTTCTGTGGTAGCGCCGGTCTCCAGTGCACCATGTTATCCCCACGCCGCGGCGAAGCTTGAAATCCGCATCACGGTCTCTTGCTTGCAGTTTATTTAATAGCGCAGTCGACATTATTTTCCCAACTCGTAAAACTCTTCTGCGTTTTGAAACCTTATTCGTTAACATTTAACGGCTGGAAATCGTTGCGAAAGCTATAAATACACTGCAGAACACATAGCCGCGGCTGACAATGGCACGAAATAATTTAAACATCATCGTTTATGAGTTTGCACGTTTCCTTGTAACGACAAAAGAAAACGAGATAACCAAATCTGAAAGAATTTCCCGTTTTTTGATTCAAAAAGAAAACGCGTCGTTTTATCTGTAATAAAATGTTTATTTAATTATTCACGAGTCATTTTTTTATATTTTCATGACTGCTTCACCGCGCTGCGAAACAGCACTTATAGATTTCTCTTCGTGTTCAGCAGGTACGAGTAATAGGGTTAAAATAACACTTAAGCGATGTCTTCAACTGTATTGTATCACGTACTCAAGGATCATGCTCGCCACGTCATTAAGTCAAGTATTCACTTGAGAGGTATCTCCTCAATTGGTCAATAATTTATAAGAAACTTTCTTACTTTAAACATATTTTTATGAAACGTAAGTTTCGGTGTAATGAATATAGTTTTTACATTAAAATTAGCTTTTTTATTTTGAATAATGTGAAGAGATTCTTTTCTTCACTTGCATGAACATGTTTTCTGAAAGATAATGAACATAATTTTTTAGTTACTTTTCACGGTGAAAATAAAAAAATTCAAAACAGTGTAGCCCAAAACTATTCTTTTATTTATAGAACTTTACCGTGCCAGATTTCTTGAAAAAATGCACCGAGTTTCAGTTGTATTACTACTCGACGGAGAATCATAGCATCCACTTTCTCGAAAATGTTTTCTCAGGAATTCCTTTGAGATGTAACGTAACATTTTAAGTAATGCCAAATGGGGCTTTTACTTGAAGAGAAAAATAATATTGATAATATAATAAAAGATTATTCCAATATAACAATCGGCTATCAAGAAAAATATATTCAGCGAAGAAAGTCGAGGAAAGTATTTCAGGTTCTGCACGAACATTATTTGCATCCCAATTGCAACGAATTTCAAAGGTTGTATTTTTCAACTCGATAGTATACCATCGTGAACGACTGGAATAATTTATTTTTCGAAAATTTATTCTAGAGTAATTATTATTTTGTTGAAATTTGTTTCTAGTGAATTTATTTAAAATCAATTCATTATTTAATACAGACCTGAGCCCGGTAAGGGTCCTTAAGCCAGATATTCCTCTTCTCTCACACAAGACATTTTGATTGAAATTTGTTCAATTAAATTCCATGCTTCGCTTAAATTAAATTTCATGCTTCGCTGTAAAAATGTTTCATGTGATAGAAATCATGTTATAAGGTTTTTAATTAAAATTTTGAGAAAGCCGTTGAATCAAATTTAGTATCCAAGGGTTGTTGATTTTTATTCGTTGCTAAGTCCATTGTCAGAATGTATGCTTCGAATTTTTTCGCTCAGAATAATTCTTCCATGTGCATTCAAATTCATATAAAAAGGATACGTTTTATTTGCTGTGTATTTAGAAATTTTAAACATTTTTATCACACCTAAACATTCCATACGTTTATTGACTTTAAAAACAAATAGAAATTTGGTATACTTTATATTATATTTTACTGAAATCACGATGAAACTAACAATGAATTCAAAACGTGAAAAAATGGTTATTTTTACATAATTAAATGTAAGAAATTAAATTTAATAAACACAGGTATTAATTTCTCGAACATTTTTGATAAACAAATGTGTTTTAAAATTGAAATACATGTGCGTGTGCATAAATCGTCATAAACTTGCATTTGAAATTTAATACAGATATTTTTCACAGTAAAAATAAAAATTCCTAGTGCTACAAATATTACTACATACAACGCAGTACAAAAAGTGTATTTTTTGCTACTTACAGAGCAACAAATTCCATTTTTTTAGCCTTTGTTACATAAAATATCGTACCTAACGAGTGCAAGGGGTATTTTTCCACTCAAACCCTCGGTTTTGCCTCGGCCTTCAAACCTCACATTCTCCGAAAAAAACCCCTAGCACCCGTTAAGTAATGCACTATTATTTTATGATGGACTAAATTTGTATTGCATTGCAGAACTTTGATGGTTGATACAGCAGAGCTTGGTTGATTCATCAGAGCATCTTCCTTGGTAGGATAATTTTATACCAACAGAAATATCAGGGGATCTACTTTACTGGCTTTCGGGGTTGTTAATAAATAATTCAGTAGAGTTTTGAGACGCAAGTTGAGATCATACGCCGATTCTACAAACAACAGAATACACCTGAGTTTCCGAATCAGAAATCTGATGTTAATTTCCGGAAAATAGTAATAGATTAGCAAAATTTAAACTAACTAGTGCTATTGTTCGAAAGTGAATATTATATTTCTAATCTCAAGATTAGTGTACGTTCTGTCGTATTGTTAAGTTGGCGTCCGGTCTCAATTTTCATGTTAAAACTTTACTGTATTGTACACGAACAATAAACCCAAAGTTAATGAAGTAACATTGCCGGTATTGATATCGATCTTCCGTTTCGGCTTAACAGCTATCGAAGTTTCAACTTGGATTTATAACATTTCCGTAGAGTTCTGGCAGTAATTATGTAAATACCTCAACTGTGTACGGAATCCCTAAACTCATATGAGCAAATTTTCATTAAAATTGTAGTCAACAAACTCGAATAAACATGCGTTCATTAGACAGCGAAAGAAACTAAACGAATTATTCTCGAATACATAAATGTTCACACTGCTTGCAGCGAAAAATATTCAAAACTTTGATTGTAGAATCTTTTATCATCACAGAATTTCATTCCAAACATGTATTGTATGGCATTTTAAATTTCTTTCGCTCTTACTAAATACACGCATTCAAGTCAATTATTAAAGAAGATATTTTTCATTGAACTTTAACTGGTATTCAATATATTTTATTCAAAACTCTCTTTTTCCTCCATATTTTTCATGAAATGCTGAATGGCGCCGCAGTTCGAATAGCTGCCGGAGCATATACTGCCGATTTGTTTGTTTCAAAATTCAATAGACAAATCGAGTGAATAGCTTTTGATCAACACTGCATCCATTTTTCTGCCACCCTACATATTTTTTTTCGTTTTGATTCGATGTTAAAATGTCTTTAGGGACTGATTGATTACACACATTTTTACAGGGTTTTGACTGTAATGTTTTGTTCTTCTATGCCCTATGTTTTTATTTCGCTCATACAACCCCGGGGATCGTGAAGTACTTATGCTTTGAATTATTTCCTCCTCTCAATAGCTTCAGAGTGGACCCTTTCAATTTGATGGATTTTATCGAGTACCGACTTTTCTATATTTTATCACGTACGAATGAAAAAGCATTCAAAAAGTAGAAAATACCGAGAGACATACTAAACGGTGTTTTATGTTTTAAAAGCATGTGACAACGGTTTAGAAGAGAAGTCAGAAAAAATCTAAAAAATTGAATTCAGGAATGGAGTTTTAAATTTATATGTTTATATATATATGTTTCCATTTTTCGAGGATCAAGTGATAAAATCAATATTCTCGTAAACAGTGGACTTTTTATTTTTTATTCAACAAACCACGGGTCTAAAAAATATATATGATACAAAAAATGTCCGTTCGAATGATGCGCATATGGTAGTATTTTTAGTTTGTCAATTCAATCAATTCTTTCTTCATCATCAAATTTCCGAGTACGGACATCACTTAGACTCTTTGTCTGAAAGCGCGTCTAATCCGCGGCAGTAATCCGCGACTTCACTCGCGCAATAATTTGAAACGATAGCTCAGAATTAAATAAAATTTCACCGAAGATTCAAGAATTAAAATCCCTTGAATGATTCAATTTCGAAGGTAATTCCAAGGCATAAAATGAATAAAATTCGTTCGGTGAAATGCAGTTTTATTGAAATGAATGATAGAGTCAAAAGTTTTAAGAACAATATATATATAAGGATAATTATTATTATTATCGTAATGAGTTTCAAATATCGTCACTACTCACTACACCGTAATAAGTCATACCGCGATAGATAATGATAAATGCCAAGTGTACAAGAATCGTAAAATCGTTAATATAATCGTCGTTCTTATATTTTCTATTTCAAAGTCGTAGACAGAAAAGAAGAATTTAACAATCTCCTGCATAATATTATGCTATATGTAGAGTAATGCAATAATTCAATATTTAAATTCATGCTTATAAATGCAGCTTATACTAAATATTACGAATATTAATAATAATAATTCATTCTTCACACATGTACCCTCAGATTATATATATCGCACTTTCTTCATATAATCTCAGATTACATATGTAAATGGCATATAAACATTTGATACCTTGTCTAAAGAACAGTTGTACAGTTCGACTTTCTCGTATCAACTTGATTGATCATAGCACTTGATTCTTTGTTATAGATAGTAATTGTAGCTTTGCAAAGTTCCGAGGTCACTTACTCGACAGTTGTCGATTCTAAATATTATAACTCAAAATACTTGCACCCATTTAGTCCCGAATTCACCGTAAGATAGAGCGATTCCTTAACATTATTAATATACTTATGTTCTACAGACATTATTATTATCTTAATAAATAAATACATCTCAAAGATGCATTGCTTATCACGATAGGCAATGATTCCCGAATTCTCGATTCGGGTAATCCACGCTACATCTATTCTGTTACCCAAATACGATCGATCATATGCTGCCTCATGTATAACGTATTCTATATTGAAATTCTAAAAACTTCAAAAAATTGCGCAGCACTTGTAACAACATTATCGCATACCGATGCTTGATTCTTCCCTCTAATCGCTACTTTTGATATATGTCTTTGCATTTAGACGATAGAAATATAGTACTACGTATGAATAATGCAAAAACACGCGACTTGTGCGATTATTGATAGCTCTCTTATCATTGCCCAAATTCATACGAGCTAATATTACGACGGACTAATTTTTCATCGGACATTACAAGGTAGAAATACATAGAGAATCTTACAGGCATTGTTTCTATTGTGTGTACAGGATGCTTTTTTTTCTTTACAGATAGATCATTTCTCTTTGCTTTTTTTAATCTAAGCTACGCTTACCGCACGTAGTACATGTATAATGTGTGCATTATCGATTATAAAATACGATTGCCCGAGACATACGCTTAGTTACGAGTGAGTTGAGTCTAACTTTAAGACATTGATTATCACTTGGCGACGGGGCAGTGTTTCTTCGTCGCCCTCGTCGCTTTTCTGTGCTTTCATATCAAAGGCATTCCACAAATTCTACCAGGACCGCTTATCAAACGACGTCCATTTCGGTGAATTTCCAAATGAGAATTTTTCAGGGAAAGAGAACTCTGCTATTTATCTAGCTAATGATGTACTTTACAAGCGGATGGAAAGTCTTTCGTTGCATTATTTCTATTATCGAAATTTCATAAACGGGACGATCCTAGAAGTTTTTTTCAACGTCGTCAAAGAGATCGCGAAAAAGCAATAATTCTCTGCGATCGAGGGTATTGAAAGCCTTATTATATAATTATTTATATAATGCAACGTTTGCAAGGCGCAAAGGTCAGGTGCCTATGAGGAATATGATCAAAAATAGTATAATTTTCTCAATAGCAAAGTTTTATCCAAAGGCTTTCAGTTAGTTTGACTCTATATCTAGTTACTTTTTTCTCGCGTTATTTTTTGTTTTTTTCTCTTTTCTGTCTACTCGTCGCCTCGCGAGCGACGAGCAGGAAGATTATGTAAATATCATGTATAGAATAAATAATATCACATTCGATAATAGCCGAGTCGTTGAGAATTTGCCATGGACAATGCATCGGACTTAACGACACAATGTTCCTGGTCCCTTCTGTGTAGTATAGCTTTGTGTGAAATCATATAACTGGATCAGAAAAATGTGAAACTACGATTCATCGTTACTGCAAACTTTTTCGTTATCGTGTATTCTTCGTTCGCGTGTTGAGTAGAGATATTTTTTTAACCTTTCGAGTTAGATGACGTAGAGTAAAAAAGGTTTCAAAAAGAGGGATCTATGCGAAGTTTATTACAATGTTATTTCGAACGAATTTGGATGCGATCCAAAATCTGCACGGCAAAAACGCTGCCTCTTGTGAACGTTCGAGATGACAAAGTAATGCGCGAGTGGATGATTATAGTCAGTGATTTTTTATCGAATGTAGAAAATTGAAAATTTTCGAAAGTATCAAGTTTCTTTTTTCGCCCTTTCATCTATTAATCAGAGCAGTTTACGAAGCTAAGCGAGATATTTGAAACTGCGGATGTCGACAGA
Organism: Zelostemma sp. ZL-2020; assembly: GCA_022816865.1. Classification (NCBI taxonomy): domain Eukaryota; kingdom Metazoa; phylum Arthropoda; class Insecta; order Hymenoptera; family Platygastridae; genus Zelostemma; species Zelostemma sp. ZL-2020. Next base: position 15,417 of record JABFQM010000585.1, on the reverse strand, counting down.
TCAATAAGTTTAACGTTAAATGTCATCGCGTAATTTACTTATTCTTATGTCTTGGCATCAATCTCGACAGTCACGTTCTCTGGCGCATCTGGCTGATCGGCCGCGAGATGATTGGTCTTATTGTTGGATTTGTTGGAAACGGCTGATGTGTTACCGCTACTTCCTCGACTCCCTCGACGAGATCCCATGCGAGAGCCTGTCGAAAAACAATCTTATTGGTCATTGCAAACTTTGAGTAAAACACTAAATCTACTGTTTTTCGTGGTTTTTTTTGCTTCATTTTGATGATGTTTCTTTTTTCCGTGGTGTACTCTAATGCAGTTATTAGGTTCAAATGCTTAAAAGATAAGTCGGTTTCGATCTGCCGATAACTGTTCCATCATTGATGGGATTCATGCATTGCTACTAATTGTTATGTCGATCTATTGATGTTTAATTTTTGTTTCAATTTATCGCATGCTCAACAACTTTTCTTTTTTATAAAAAATATAAAGAAAAACCGATAACGATCTTTGATGAAACAACGTGAAGCTGAAAATAATATAAAAAAATGATCCTCTTTGATAATTTCATTTTATTTTTATCTTCACATGTTTTAAAGTAATAGTAACAAAAAGATAACAATTATTCGGAATTTCCTCAATGTACTCTTAAGACAATATAATTGCTGAGGAATTTCTGTTTCTTTTTTTATTCTTTTTTGTGCAATAATGATGTCCAAGTGCATGGTATGGTTATTAAAATAATCCATGTTCTTTGTTTGATGAATCGACCGATTTGTCAATAATTCTTTCATATCGTCATTTTCACACCGTCATCGAATGCATTGAGAGTCCGATTCATCAAACAATTAACATTTCTACTTATATTAAATGGTACATAGCTTATATCACAGTAAGCGTATCTACATACTTCCTCTTAATCACTTTTCTCACATTCCTTTGTAACTGTACGCTACATTGTATATGGAACAAGTATATGTATAATGTTTAGATTTAGCCAATGAAGCTGAAAGGCAGCAATTCTACTTCTCGTTTAAAAGGCATGCAAACCCAATAAAATGTGTTGTAATGTATGTATAATGAGCTGTGAAAAATGTGAATTGAACAGGAATTTTCCTTCAATAAAATTTCCATACTTCATTCTGTTCATTTTTTATACGAAACACTAACGTTTACTCTCTTTTCATCTTTTGAAACTGGACACATTGTAAAAATGTATGCGGAAATCAATATTTTGCATTAAATGGTACGAAAATTCAAAGAACGCCATGCGTATGTCAACATCAAGTTCAAACTTGCATGCAACACCGGCCATACAGCTACCTTTTCTTTTCCAAAAAAGGCCATTTCAACGAAATTACTAGTTATTTTTGGATCTTTGTGCAGTTTTCTAATGTCATTCATAATTTTCGTAAAACTTGTAATTCCATGAAATCGTTTTACTTACAACTGTTTTTACTCAAAGACCTGAACACGCCAATGGTATATATCAATACACATTCAATGACAAACATAAATGGATTTTTCCACGAGTCAGAAAGATCGAATTTATTCTTAATCAATTTTAAACCATGATGACATTTCTACAACGCGTGAATTCGGAAATGGGCGAAAAAATATAAAAATGAGATAAACGATAAACTACTGGAGCGTCACGTGAAACAAAACACTGCTAGCTTGGCAAATTAACAGATATATGAAGAAAAAAAACCCGTACGATTTACTCCTTGAAAGTGTTTCGCACCTTGCGAAGCATTAGGCGAATGCGCGCGTAAGGATGCCATGGAAGGTTGCCTCGAAGGGGCCTTCGAAGCACGCGAGCCGCGTCTTTCCTGGCCATGAAGAAGTTTATTGTCCCTCAACAACGAAACGTTCATCAGCCTGGCATTCGGGGTGTTGAAGATGGTGCGGTTCTCACGCCAACGAGCACTGCAATGATCGATATTTTCGTTCCAGAATAATACGTCACTCAATTTCCCTAATCGCATTCAGTTCAGTAATTGATTTGAATAATTCGTTTTAAAATCAATCGTATTCACATAAACCCTGTCATTATTCATGTTTCGTTACTTCCATCGTCGTGAACTGACGGCATGGAAAATACATCATTTTCTCGATGGACTTTCGAATTATTATTTATCTCGTATTAAAAATGTGATGTCGAGGATATCAATTTTTCTGGAATAAATTTCGTATGCGCGGATTTCAAATTCAATTTCGAACGGTGCAATGTTTATTAATTTCATCACGATTTCGAAATTAATACCAATCGAAATACGTACTTGCTGAAAAGCCTAAGAACAACGCATATGATGATGAACATGAACGCCATTCCAACGAGAATTCCAATCATCGCTGGGTCGACATAATTGTCGTTCGGTACTTCTTTCACCTCGACTGAAAACACGAGTTCAATTAGTTAATTCGCCAGGAAATGAATCGATAGTTTTTACAAGTCGTCGCTAAAAATAATCTGCACCCTCCATTTTCGAGCTCCATTATTTAAGTACTCAAACTAGTTACAGTTTAAAATCACATTTTTTTGTATTTATTTTATGTTAGCATGCATACTTTTTACTGCAGCTAAATCGATAAGTTAAAATGAAACATAAAAATGATGCATAGTATAATAATTTTTTTAAACGACCAAATAAGATAAACGAATTTATTGGCAAATGGATGCAGAATTTCGCGGAGGCTATTTTACAATAGTCGTGGGGTATGAGCCCTTTAATTTATTTGATGCTCCACAAAATCAATATGCTACAATGCCAGTCGCAATTTCGTCACCTTAAAATCTGCACGACAATCGACGAATGATTTCCTATAGACTATTTTACGTTTTACATGATTGACTTCCAATTTCGCAATCACAATTGGAATATTTGCTCAAAATTTGAATAGTTTGTAGTCACTATTCATTAAAATGAATCCAGAGGTTCAGACAACCTCAAACACGTTTTTTGTTCAATTTGAAAATGAAGATGAAGTTTGTGTTTCTCAAATCAAAACCAGAAGGTCGTTTTTTTCATGAAATCAGTTCAAAAGTTTTGCACGTTTCTTTCAGAAATATTCTTTCAAGCAAATAGAAGGTTGCTGTTTTTGTTATTTTCTAATTAAACTTCAAAAACCTTTTCATCGTAAAATATGGTTTTTCAGATTATGCTAATTTCCGGATTCCTCTCAACGAACGCTTTATCCTTTCTTCTAAAAGAAATTTATTAAAGAAGCAATGAGATCTTGGATAAGAAGTTACAGAAACAGGATTTCAACTTTTTCAGTAGGTAAATCCGTTTTCAACGGCTCAAAATGATGCATGTACATATTTTGTATCATATTTGCCAGAAATGTACCGAACATGCAAGTAATATTAGTTAAAGAAACGACAGTTGCGTCGCTTGCAGACGTATCAGTGAGGCTACTTGCCCTAAATGTCAAGTAGCTGATGAAACGATAACTAAAATGAAGCATCAGTTTACTCATGCTTGCTACTTTCAAGAATTTTCCCCAAACCCTGTTTTCCTTCCTTGATAAAATTCACATGACTCATCGCTTATGGCTCTTGGTTGAGACCGATACGTAACATCGCTTGATAATATACATGTATTTCACGGAATTTTCGTTCTCCAAACGAGTTGTATCGTGAATAACGTTAAGTGCTTAATATACTCTTTTCGAGAATATTTTTTCGTAGAGTCTTATTTAGGTTATGGATAGAGCACTTATTTTTTGAAGAGAGCAAGGTTTTCTCAGAGTAAGGGGAATTATTGATCATCGAGTATGCATAGAAAAATTGGTTTTCATACCGACGCATTCGACGGTTCCGTCCGCATTTGCCACTGGAATTTTCTCGAAAATGCAGATGCATCTTCCATCTCGACATTCCGTTTGAGGCACCTGGATTTCGCATTGCTCGTTGAAAAAGCACGATTCGTTCACATTTGCCACTGCAGGAAAAAGTTTGAAATCGTATTATTAAAAATCAACAATTAACGAGCATTTTCTTGGGTTCGATTAATTTTGCGCGAAAAATGAGACGTTGGTTTTACTGGAAATTTAATAGGATCTATCTTTTTTCCGTGTTGGGAAACCAAGGTATTTTTAAGACATTTCGAAAATCAATTTTAATGAATTCAAGCAAAAAATGTGACGTCTGACAGGTCTGTTGTGGAGATAATGGAATTTCTCGCAGATTCATTCAATTTGGGATTATGATCTACATCCATCTTCATTTGAATCCTGGAGTTGTTAAGAAAGAGCAATGCCCTTGCCTGATATGACCTACTTAAGATCCCTTTGTACTATTTTCACCCGCGAAAAATCATTATTATTCATTAATCCGACACTTCGAATGCTTGCGAGCGTTCATTTACTTCATTAGAAAAATGAAGATGAAAATTAATTACAAGACATTACAATAATTCTGCTGAAAAATGGTCGAGTCTTCTTTCTTTTCGAGAAAAATACGAACGAAATGAGATTTTCTTCGAAAAGAAAACCTCTATTCAAACGTACCAAATGTCTAATCATAAAAATACTCACGATGTCCGCACTTGTCGATATGATTTGTTGCTGGAAACTCGTCCTTGCAGAAGCATTGTTTCTTTCTCGGTTCGCAATACGAGCCGCCAAAGCCACAATCTCGATCTTCGCTGCACCTGTCACCGAATTTGCTGTTACCGCGATTTGATAAATCTGCCAACAAAGAACGAAATTTCATTTTATCAGCTTTACCTCCGCTTTTTATCTGAAATAATTGCTTTTGTTGAAACGAATCCTTTTTATCTGAGAAAAACATTATTCCAAAGGACAAAAAGCATCGTAAGCGAGGCGCATTCGAGGAGTTAAAAGTCTGATAAAAGTATGACTTTGAAATGAAGAAACGGTAACGTTAGCCTGCGAGTAAATTATAGTTTTTTTTCCTTTCCGGCAAAATAAAAACGCTATAATCGTCGTGAACGACGAACTTACCACGTACGTGTACACGCACGTACGCCGCATATGCACGTACACAGGCAAAAAACAGCGTCAGCCGGGTTGACTCTGCATGCCTTTCGGTAAAACTGGGTCATACTGGTACGCCGTGTACTGCACTATCCATGCAAGCTGCCTTCCACGTCATAATCATAGCAAATCGTTGCTTCACGTGTTACTTTACCCTCCACCATTATTAATAACAGTTCCACAATTATTTATAACAATTCGACAATTGTTCTTACAAGGTTCTTACATACTATTTTTCTTCAGAAAAATTGAAAACCGTTGCCTTTATCACTTTCATCTCTAATGCAATCTTAAAAATCCGCAGTTTTCTGATATTCGAAACCATGAAATTGCTTTCAGATTGAGCTTAATACCTTTCGAATGACATGTGATATTCGAAAGCTTTCGTCCGAGTAATTAGAATGCATTTGTCTTTCAACTTTCACGAAGCGCCGCATTAGGGTTCGTGAGATGCGATGCCAGTTCCGCAACCGAACTAGAGAAAAGTCATCGATCGACGTTGGGTCAAAGTCGACCAAACTTTGCGCACATTTCGGGGAGACTAGAGTAGTGACGGGTTGCGACTTCGACGCGTGCGAATTGCTACGGTTTATCGATTAAATTTACATATATATTATAATATAATGCGCATAAAGTCATTGCTGCAAACATTCTTAATTAAAACATTCCAAGCTCACGACATTTTCTGCATTTCCCATGCTGTTTCGCAATCCGCGGCACGCACGTTTTCAATGCAATGCTCATTTCCCAGCAAGAATCGATGGTTGAATAATTTTTAAACAAAAAAGCGTATTTCCGAATTCAAATATCATAAATAATATAAATACTTAGGAACGTTATCGTTGATGCTTTGCTCAGGTTACATGTTTTACCCCGCGTGCAGCGCATGTACGGTTTTGCGCATATAATAATCCGCGTGACACGCGACAACGTTTATTACCTTTGTAACAGGTACCGCTGCATATTTAATAAAAAATACGGTTTTTGGTGGATGCGGATATTAACTGTTGCACGCGGCTTTATTGGTTAGACCTTAAACTCTTTGCTGCCACGTTTTATCGATTAATGATCAGGGCTCGAAACTTGTGCCGACATTCACATAAACGGTCAATTATGAAACATTCAAGATCGTTTTCATTTCTCTCTTCCTTGAAGTATTTATTTTGAAAAATGATGTAAAACGGGATTTAATCGCGCTATATTCCGTAGGAAAAATTATCGAAACAATTCAGGTTTTTATAGAAAAAGCTTCTCGTGCAGCGCGGTTATTCCGGTCTGACTGTTTCTGTGTTGCACCACTGCGGGTAATCATTCCCGGCTGATTTCTCTTTCTGGTCACGACGGCGTCGGTCCGATGACGCTTTTACTACTTAAGCGACCAATCGAACGCAAGGGAGGGTGCGAAGGCGATAACTAGCTGAACCACAAGCCTGGCATTCCGATGAATCTACACTATGCTTTAATTTAATAAGCATGTAAACCACTCGCCACACGTTGACCTTCGCTGTTATTTTTTTACGATACGTGAACCGTCGATTGTAGGTACCAATTATTCTTTCTCGGAATGTAAGTTCTCCGATGGAAATCGTCGAATTCCGAGTGAATTTCAGATCAATGTAATTCAGGTAGAAACACTGTTAAATTACTTGCGAGTACTGCAATTTAACGAATCACGCCGGAAAATTGCTAAACGAGCTGTAGGCTTATAGATTGCGGAAAACTTGACCTTATTTCCCAAGTTACGAATAAATTGTACAAACACTGTAACGCTATCAAACGTAGAAACTTTTATCACCAACAACTTTGCGTGATTTCACGAATTCGTATTAAATATGCAAATTTTTGGTGAAGACATAATTGCATTGGTGAATATTGAAATGTTTTCCAGTGTTGTTTATTTGGGGAACTTGTCCGCTGTTTATGGTAAGGACGACGAATGTGCATTAAAATTCTGATTTATTACTCGAACTCAATTGCACTTACATGCAATATTTCGAGAGTTTTGCAAAATCTGAACGTGGCCAAAAGTCCATAAAACTCCGGAAAGTGGAACAATGTTATTCATGACAGACTATACATTTCATACGTAGTAGTGGTTTACGTCTTTACGCAATGGTTCATTTACTCGAAACTATCTTCATGGCGTCATGATTATACAAGAGGAAATTGCGAAATCTGAGTACCAAAGATGTAAATCTCTTAATAAATCCGTGTCGTCCTATCAGAATTTGTTCTACAACTGACGCTACAAATTCTTAATCACTCTACAAATCATTATTCTTCGTTAATGTAAAATATCACAATTCGCGAGTTAAAAATCGAACTAAAAAATAAACAAAAAAGTTCCCTGGCGCAGAATTATTGGATTGAGGATAATAAACATTTTCCAGCCGGCCTGAAAGTTCATGTCGGGAGCTGACGATCTTTCGGGTTCGTAAACAAAACACCGACCTGTGTGCTTGAATACATAAACATGAGCAAAGTGTACACATGCCAATAGGGCTGATTCCATTGATGAAATGTGCATTATGCCGTGATCTCAACATTGGATGGTGGATGAAGCTCTTGAAAAGCGGGCTAATGCATCTCACAGTGTACACACGCGAATTTCGTTGTGAATAAATTGTAGAATACATCAAGAGATGATTTTTCAAGGATCTACTCGACATCGATTCGGATCCAAATAAAAAATAAACAGGATTACGATAATACATTTCTCTCATTAAGTAATCAATCACAAAAATGTCAAAAAACACTCAGCAAGAACTCTCAGCGTTTCATTACATAAAGTAGAAAGGGGATTGAAGGAAACTTTCGTTATTCCGACAAATTTCTTTTTGGGCTAATATTCTCTCGAAATAAAAGTAAAAATTTGATGATTCTTCAGTGAAAGAATCGATCCCGAATCTATTTGAGCCAGACTAATTACGATAATATATCAACGGCACGCAACTTTCTAGCGACGTCCCTTGTTTGGAAACGCCTGTATCACAGCAGCACGACATTTCCGAGTAAAACGCGCGCGGTTCGACAGAGAAAGCACAATATCAATGTCAGTGCATGCAATTACGTTGCCACGATCAAAACCCAGAGGACGACAAATGATTGTTCCCAGCGCATTACATGAATTATTCTAGCTGTGATTAAACAGGAAGCTTCATTACAATTGTAACAAACCAATACGAGTTTATACACTTTGATACCAGATCAACAGTAAAAAGACTCGTAGCAGAAAGCTGATGAATAATTGTTATACTTTGAGCATTAATTATTGTTAATTAATTACCGTGGAATCGATCATTACCACTTTTCTGACGGGGTCGATATTTGGTCAGATCGGTAAAAAGATTCTTACAAACACGTACATTGTATCATTATATCAAGCGTATCGATCAGACGATTATTAATTTTTCACGATGTATAAACGCAATGGTGCGTCAAAGCCTTGAGAACGCACAGAGCACTGACGAAGCATGCTTGTTTCGAAAGACTGTCGCTCTTTTTCGTGCTTTATGTTTCAGCTTTGATTTTATTATTGCGCAGCTCATGCATATCATTAAATGTTATCGTAAAAACGCCCGTTTACTACTGAAGCATTAACCTTTGACGCTTTGTGCGCTCGGTCACAATCCTTTTCCATCAGACAACGAAATTTTGTTAAAATCATGTAATTTATTCTGTCGGTCTTTATTGTTTCGCATTAATTCGCTTTTTCCCTTAATGAATAATTCAGTGAAACATGGGGCTGTTTTTAGCAGAAATTTTTTGTCAAGTTTGATAATTCTTTCAAGGGAATTTAACAACGCGCATTATTCAGTGAACTGGTTGTTTAACTTTTTATGAGACTATTACATATGTAATGATGATCATTGAGCGATTACGAAAGTACTATTTTTCCGAATAATTTGTACCGTTCTGTATAATAATTGGGGCTCGTTCTTTTTTATTATCCTGTACTTTGTGTCGAGGATGCGACTGTCTCTTTGTTCTTTTAATTGAAAAAACAATGGCAACTGAGATTACCTTTTCTCTTTCAGAATAAAGTTCTGCATTGCAGAATTGTGAAAATTGAAAAATCAATAAGTACACGACGTTTCGTTTGATGATGCGGCATTGTTTTTTTTTCGTCTTTTTCGATTGATTGGACTTACTTTTCAATCGATTATTGTACCTGTACTCCATTGTAACAATTATACCTGAAAGGCAAACATGGGGTTCACGAGCCTTTTGTGTAAGTTTGAGAACGGACGACAAAATTGATGCTATTTTTATCTCCGGACATTTTTTATTGTGCTACCAAGTATTTTCTACAATTTCTGAACATTTCTCCGCGTTTTTCAATTTTTGAAACTAGTTTTCTTATTTTGGTGGAATCTTTCGCAATAATTTAATTTTAATTGATAATAGATTTTTCAGAGTAAATAAAAAATTGAGCTGATAATACAAGATGAGATTATTCCAACATCTAAAAGTGACAGATATTGTACGTTCAAATTCGATTTATTAGATAGGATTGCGAATTCATTCCATTATAATTTCATCTTTCCTGTAACATGAAGTGTGATATAAAAAGAAAATGCAGCATAAAAAGTTGAGCCAAGTTTTATATGGAAAATGAACATCTTTTTCTAGATTGTGAAAGTTCCCAAAGCTTGCAATTTTAAAATGAGATTCTCTTGATGTAATCTGAAGTAAGGCAATCCTGGTTACCGCCGGGGAGAATTTCCGAATCAGATAGGGCTTTAGAATCTCCATACTCGTGGAATCGAATGTATTTGTCCCAAATTATCATCGAAACGTAATAATGTAAACTCATTTCCTACAACTTAAATTCAACGATTCAATCGATACGATAAAACTTATGCTAAAAAGTTCGCATGGAAGGATTTTGGAGAAGCAAAAAATGTCCATAAATTTTTCGAATAAAACGACTCTAAGTAAGTCGTTGCCACAACAAAAAATACCCTGCGTTATCACGAATGTTCGCCTTCCAATTCCATAAAACAACTACATTCATTCACGTTTCGAAAATGTACAAACTCGGAGCCAAAACTCTTGACGCCAAAAAATACGACAAAATAATTTCATTCAACTTTTCCCAAAGATCGATCACAGTTTGTTCCCAAAAAAGTAATCAAACTAACAGACTTATCGAAACATTACTTCAGAGAGAATAAAAACTCTCGAATCTGAAACGTGCCAGACTCGTGTTTCGCGCTCCAAAGATTTCGAAACAGCGCCAGAAAAAGCGGAAGAAAAAAACCTACCTTCGAGCTTAGCAAGATCGACGATGTCGGGAACTCCGATCACGATGAAAAGAAGCAGGAGACGCGAGCCAAGGGTTGTGCAAATAATCCTGAAGACATGTCGGCCGATGCTCAGTGTCGATTTCCGGCGCATCGCTCCCGATCCGAGCCGAGTCAGCCGACCCAGTTCGGCCGGATGGGCCCCGATATTTCTCTCTCGAACGCACTCTCTCCTCCCCTCACTCTCTCACGCTCTCTCTCTCAGCCTACGCGGATTTTTCTTCCGTATCACATGTCTTCCTTAACTTTGAAGCGAACTATCTGCGTGATCGATGGCGCGGCTGTACACGGCGAGCCGCATCGTTGTAGCGCGCCCCAGGTCAACCCTGTACTAAGTGGCCCGCTCGTGAACGGCGTCTCGCGACGCCAAGAGACGCCAGCGATGCCGTCCGATCGAACGTCCCCGCGCAATGACCGACGCGCAATTTTCCCCTGCTGCTATATTTCCGCGGTCGAATTTCAACGTAAATAAATGCGCCTCTGCAAACGCCTACGAGACCGAAGCTGGAGTTCCGGTCGTGGCCGGAAGTGGCGTTCCAGAGAGCTGGCTCAGCACTTGTGACGCAGTGCTCGAAAACTGCATCTTGGCGTGATTAGAACCACCCGCGTGTCTGGAAGAGACGAAGCCACCGGCGCCGACTCGTCGGCTTCCCTCTCTTTAGCGTTATTGGACTTGGGGTGAGCCGAGGCCAAGCGTCGCTTCACGCGTTCGATGCCACGACCTCTTCTACTGGGAACACTGCGCTGCGGCGGAATCGCGTTTCTTTAATTGTGTCGATTGTTGCGAGGGTAGTTCTGGGACGGGCTTTATTACGGAGCGCTGCGTTGGTTTTCCATTCGGAAATTCACCGTTGGGTTTTTAATTTACCGTTGAGGAGAATTGCCTGATTTACGATTGCATGCGATAGAGAAATGATACCTTGGGTTACAGAAAGTCGTATGTGTTTAGTTACACGGGAGAGAAGTTTCCTTCCGACATTCTAAGCTGCATTTTGTGAACGTTTATTTTACCTGTAATGAATGTTGTTGAGACACTTTGGATTATTTTTTTTGTCGCTTGGAAAAGGAAAAACAAATATTATCGTAGAAAGACCTTGATGTCCACGATGTAGTAGGTTGAAAGACGAGTATTGAAATTTTACTCTTTTTAATCGGTTTTGAAAATAAACATCTTTGTTAATTTTGAATTTGAAGAAAAATCGTTAAGGATTTCGCAAAGATTTTGCAGTTTTCAGGCGTTTCGTTGATTGTAAAACACCATCGATATCAAATTTTTAAAATGAAGATCGATTTAATTATACTGTTTTAAACGTTAACACAATTTTACTCATCAAAACGTTGACTTCAGTTCTTATTCAATTTTATTTTCCTGTGGGATCACGTAATTTTATTGTAACGGAATAACTTTATTTCTGTTCATTGCAAAATCCAACCGTTACGTTTTATGTAACAATCTTGCTTTTCATTTCGTTCTGCATTATGCTGCAGCATGTACAAGTTATTGCAAAAGTAGATCGTCGGGAACACAATACTTTTAGTTCTCAAATCAGATTTTAATAATTGTCACGGATAGAGCTGGAGCATTGTACTTTTGCACGTAGAATTTGCAGGAATTATACATGAACGAACAAGAAAGATAAGAATAGTGTCGCTATAAACCAGGCGAATTTTGCAGACAGAAATTTGAAACACGTCAGGACCAACGAGGATGCTGTTCTCGTAAACGAAATTAGTAACAAAGTTAACGTTAGGGGAGATCGAGGTTAATTGTCAACCGGGGTTGACGAAACGGACAAAACGCCGTCTACTTTAATGTATGTTGATTATCAGTATTTTCATTTACTTTTGCTGAAATCGTCACGGAGTTTCATTGTTTTTTCTAGCGTGGTAAGTAACTTTCCGCTATCACGAACTTTTTGTAATACAGCGATTTGTGAAAATTAAGTTTTTTAACGAGCATAATTTTAAGTAGTTTATTTCAAGGTTTAAAGATACCACGTAGATTTGGTGCTCGAAGTTGAATTTCTATTCGTCAGCATAAAATTTCAACGTTACACGCGGTCGGGGTAAATTGGCATAGTCCAGTACAGGGAAAATTGGCAGTGATCTGAATAGCGATTTATCATTCATTGTTTCTTGGGTCAATTATCGATTACTTAAGCAGTTTTATCTCCGAAAAAATGCGCATCTACATGAAGAAGACTCGAAGAGCCAAATGGACGCTCGCGGATTCCAACAATCGGATCCTCAAATTTAATAATTCAATATATTCGATACTTTATATTTTCTTTCTGCCCACTTATATATTTCTGATTTAAACCATGTATGTTATGATTTTTCTCAAAATTTTGTACGGTACAGAACTTTTATGGCACCATATAAAATTTTGGGAATTTCAATTCAAAAAATAATAAAAAATGGAAACTGAAAAGTGTGCGCTAACTCCTCCTGGTTTCCTCTGATGAAAACGATAAATCGAGTAACAGAAAATAGAAATAACGGAAATGAATACGGAAAATAAAATTATGGGAAAAAGTATCTGAGTGCCGATAACAATTTTCATATCATTTAATGGCTCGATAATATCCTACACTTTCCGTGCTTATTTACGATAGGTTTTTAATTTTAGACTATATCGATTGAGCCTTTTTCTACGTGTCGGAGAAAAAGATTAAAAACCTGTACTAAGAATACGAGGGATATGAAAAACGCATGATAAGAACATGCTATCAAATGGTACAACAATTTTTATCAGAATTATGATAATATTTTCTACGTATAACCTTTGTGTTCTAAAGCAGTTTTAAACATTTCCGTTGGTATTTTATGTATATTAATACCTTCTGATTATTCATTATAGAGAATATAAGAAAAAAAATTTTCAATCGATAATTAGTTATCACTTTCTTACATTTTTAAACACGAATGATGATAACGCGAGTTCTTGACGTCAGCAAATATAATAACAATTTCAGTACGTTCAGTTACAGTGCGATAATGGCAATGTCGATTTTTGCAATAAAAAGTCATAAAAACTTACTATTACCTACGAAAAAATGGAATACCATCCGAAGTATAGAGTACAAGTATAAGCGGAGATCACTGTGTCCAATGTTACTCGTACAAGCGAGTCTCTCTGTACGTGACAGCGTTCTCAGATGGTAGACGAAAAGACCCCCTGCGTGTTCAAGCCTCGATACTATCACACATCGGCGTATGTAAGAGATACGCAGCGTCGATCTAATAAGTAAGCGCTTATACATTTTACTTGGGGAAACTTCAACAAAAGCACAATTTATTAATATAAGTATCTAAGTGCAAATACCCATGGAATAATCGTTCATAGAGTGATTGATTCACCATGAATTTCACCTCTCCACTTGATAGAAAAAACTACTCAATACCAACTTCTTATTCTTGCTCGTAGCATGACTGATATCTTTACACCGTCTTTCATACACATTATCAACTGCCTGGATAAAAACGTCTTCTCCCTATTCTCGTCGAGGGCTGTACACTATATGAATCAATCGATAGTTTTTTCTACGATAGTTTTCCTGAAGTAAGGGTTCCATAAGTAACTACTTTCGCATTCAATAATCGTCGCAATTAGTATTTCTGAAGAAACAGGGAAAAAAATTACCACCCTCGATACTTACTCCGGAGAAACTGAAGTCATTTGGGGAAGAAATAATTAATTACGCTCGCACGCCAGGTACGCGATGCCATGTAGCAGTTGAACGTTAGGTAGCGTCTATAGAACAATGTTGTGTCCCGCGGCACTTTTATCGACACTTGAGATGTTGAAATGAGAGTCTTCGATACTCTATGCCTTAGAATAAACGCAAGTACTTCTATCAAAGAACCTACTGTGTACTAATCGTATTTGATCAGCAAATTCTGAACGCACAAACTGCTGAATGCAGAATGCATTTTCTGATATATATAATAAAAAATCTGAAGTGGGATATTTGAAAGATTAAATTTCAAGCAAGACTCTGCGGAATCTTGAATCGTCTCACAGCTAAAAATTTCGCATTAGAATGCATCAGTAGTCAATATATCGGACGTGCAGTGAATCACATTTTCCCATTCGTGGCGTGAAAAGAAATTAGCATCGTTCACTATATACGCTACGATAATTCTACATTTATAGAGTTGTTCCGTTTTCGCGTGTATATAAACTCGACAAATCCTTTTAATTTTCATCACAATGTAGGTAACAATTTTCAAATCGGGTCCTGAAAAGTTCAATGTACACTTACAATTTTGTCATATCCCGTTTTATAGAAAAAAACGGACTTGTATCATTATAAAAGGCAATTGTATATATAAGAAATCGGATAAAATGGATTTCTATGAGACTCATTGTCGTCTACACAAGCATTTACTTAAACTAGTAGGTTTTTGGCCTTATCAATCTATGTATTACAAAATATGCGCATTTTGCGTGGGTTCTACGAATTGCATAGTGTTACTAGTAGCAGAAGTAAGTGTTGACTAAGAACTGTGCACAACAGTCATTACTGTAATCATCACAAACACAGTTTTTACCCCAAATTTCACGTAGTATAATCACAATAGAACTTTCAATTAAAAAGATTTGTTGGTAATTTTAATGAGATGTTAGCATTTCGCTGTGAGTTAACATTTTGTTAATAAGAGAATCGTCTTCATAAGCTGTACGCTGGTACCTGGATTCTGTTAACCTCGATTCTGCCAGCTACTTTCCATACTTCTACCTGCAATGTTCTTTTCTTATTGTAAAGAAACACCTCTCCAAGATTGCCATATTTGTTGGCTGTGGACGTGACTCCATTTGATATGGCTACCGTAGTCAGAATTCTGGTTTTGAGTTGCATATATTTATCATTTATATCAATCGGCAGCGCTAAGATAGCAATCTCTTCCTCGGGAGGGAATAATGTAGCATTTACCCTTTTTTACCCTTTGTAAATGCTCCACCAATCGCTTTATGAACACCCCATGAGAACCGAAAGGTTCCAGAAACGTTCCCGGGAAAAAATGAGGAGATCTCTAGAGATCTACTCCGAGGAGATCTCTAGAGATCTCCAATTTGACCTGATCTCTGGAGATCTCTTTAG
>JABFQM010000584.1:0-32568 GCA_022816865.1 Zelostemma sp. ZL-2020 | reverse complement strand
GTAGGGCGCGAGGAGGTTGGGGCAGAGGTGGAGGGCTGCATTGTCAACGAAAAAAGTTCAGTGGAAAAATAAAAACCAATCTACCGAAAAAAAACGTGTTAGTGTCCCCCTCCCCTCCACCAAAAAAACCTGGCCGTTTCCATGGCTATTCGTACAAATGAGCGATCGATTTCACAGCGAATGAGATAAGCACTAAATTCGTAATCGCGAAAAAAATCTGTCGATATGCAGGATAAGACTTCAGTGCCGAAAAGTAAAACGCCGGGAACGGGGAGAATCAAGGCACCGTCGACCTCGGCTCTTCGAGTTCGCACGGAACCGCGAAATTTGTCGCAATGCGCGAGGCGTAAGTTGCAGTACTCGAAATTGCCGATAAGATGTCCGCAACAAATAAACAAGGACGTCGCGAGGAGCCCGAAAAAAATGCCGAAATGCCCCGAGAGCCCGGCGCTCCTGGGTCTTGTTGTTCGGGGCATTGACACCCCCCGATGTCGCAAAAGTTTCTCCTTGATCGACCTTTCTCCCGCCGCGATCGATTCGGGAATCGAGACTTTCAGGTTTCGAAAAAAATGCTTTTCATTCGTCGCGGACTTGTTTTCGGGAGGATGAAATGATTGTTTTAAGGTCGGAAACGAGCGAAAAACCCGGGGAAAAGGAGAATGGGAAAATAAATGTGAGCGAAGCAGCGGGGGTCATATGTCGTTCGTTAATGTTGAATGCGTGGAGACGAAGACGCGAAGAAATAGTCGGGCTCAACAAAAATATCGAGGAATTGAGCCAGCAAGTCAAGCATCTGCACATTCAAATAGTCGTTCTTCGGCGATTACTCGACAACGAAAACGGCCGGGTTACCTTGCTCAAGTCCCATCTGGACGAGACGTCGCTGGAATGCGACAAGCTTAAAAAGGTAAATCGATTCCCGAGGTAAAAACGAGTTTCGCTCGCTGGAAAAACATCGAGGGATTCTCGAAGACTATTTTTTTCCACGCGATTTTCATGCGCTTTTCTCTCAAGGACAAAGAAACGATTCGAAAAGAACGTCAACATTACGAAAAACTGTTCGAGGAGCGTTCGATCTCGGAAAAAAACGCGCAAAACGAGCTGGAAAGCGCGCGCGATCTTTTGAAATCGACCGAGGCCCAATTATCCCGCGACCGCGACAAGTTGCTGAAACTCCGCGACGAAAAGAAGCTTTTGCTGGAAAAGGTCACATTAATTTCGGATCACGTTACCAAAAGCAGTGACTATAGACACATGTCTATAGTCACTGCCAAAAGTCACTATTTTCCCGTAACTTTTGCCCCGTGAAGAATGCCCGCGTAACAGCATTATTGCCTTTTACAAAAGTCACCGGGAGACAAGATTTCGAGTGACTCGGGGCCGTACCAAAGAGGGGAGGTCTGGAAATTACCTGAATAAGCATTCGGAGCTGTCGAAATGTTCGTTTGTTTAGCTCTCGGAGAGTTTCCTTTGAATGGCCGGGGACTGGTACCTTTTGCTCATTAACCGTGTCGGCTTATTGTCACAGGGGAGAGTTCGGCAGACATTTTACCTGCCAGAAAATTTCCTCGAGATATATACCCTTAGCTAAGCTGTTTTCGTGCATGTTCACGACCCCGGGAAGCGGATTTACAGACCGCAAGAACATTCCGAAAGATGCGCTTTTTCCTTGCCTTTTTTCGTTAATGCGGCAGACGCAACAGAAAACAGATTTTCGTGAAAGGGAACTTTTGCCGGGAGCGGGGTAAAACAATATTTACTCGTTGCAATTGTCAGCTCGCGAAGGCTTTGAGTCACCGGGGGGTGAATCAAAGTCGGGTATGCATGTAGTTCTCGTTTCTGAGATCAATACCTACGCTGTAATCGGGCCATCGTCTCGTTGCGAAGATAAGCCTGATTATTCTAGTCTAGAGTCTACAACTATCAATCCCGGCAATTTTTTTACAATTGAAACTTCGTTTTCAATCGGATTCTTGCTAAAAATCATAGTCAGCGAAGGTGAGGAAAAAAAGCGTCAACTACCAAACCATATTTACAAAAATTGTCAGGAAATGAGGATTGGGCTAAAGGATTTTCGCTTGTATCTTTTTATTAAAAGCTTAAATCCCTGAAATGATGGCGGATTTGGCTTTTTCAGGCGATACGATTACACGAAAAGATTTCTCGTTTTCCATCGTAAATATTATTGCCTTTTGCGATTGACATGGATTTTTCTGACTAAAAATAGGAATGAACAAAGATTTTTCTAATTGGAATAAAATTAAATTATCGTTATCAATCGGGAATATAATTGCCTTTTGAGATTGAGATTGATAACACAAAATAATATTCCCGACCTGCGCCTTAAATCAGCGATGATAAAACGAATAAAATGGCGATTGCACTGTCCTTAATAATTCACGATTACTAATTAACTTCATAATTACAATTGTTTCTCAATTACTGTCGCAGATTTGAAAATTGCGTTTTTTTCCGAAAAAAAAGTTTCTCAGGCGCATTTTCCGACTGCGACGAATTATTGACAATTGTTTTTTTTATTTATAATCATTTTTTGTCAGTTCATTGACTTTGGCTACTTAAATTGTCCTTAGGCTTTTATTTTCAAGTGATTTCGTATCCGAAATATCGAGAGTTGATAAAAAACGCATTGAATTTCACTCTGTAAAAACGTTGTTTTTATCGTTCATTTTTAAGGTTGTTAAACTTAGAAAAAAGGGCATCAAAAACCTTGAATTATTACAGCCTTGACGAAACCTCAAGCAGTAATTTACTTATTATCAAACAAGAATTTTTGTCAGTCGTTTTCCCTAATTACGATTGATAAGAAAAAGATCGATGTCAATGGAAAAACACAGTGATTGAAAAACGGTTAAACAGTGATTTTCAATCCCATTCCTAACGAAAATCATACGATTGCTTAATTGTTTTCAATCGTTTTTCATCTCTTATTCACAGATTTCGAGTATCGAAACATCGGAGCTCGAACTCCGATCTTTGGTGACCTTGGCCAACGAAGAAACTCGAAAATACAAAGAGTACGTTTTTCCTCATTTCGAATCCGATTACAATCGAAAATTTCCATTTAAAGTCAATAGTTTAAAAACAAAGGAAACTGAATTTCACGACGGAGGAAAAAACCAGGCTCCAGGAACAGCTGCGGTTCACGGAGGAGACGAAAACGAGTCTGCTCTCGCGAGTCGTTAACCTCGAAACTCAATTGTCCGATCGGGATGCCGCGTTACGTCGCATCGAAGCCGCGTACAGTTTGCGAATGTAAAATATTTCCCCATTTTGCCCATTTCGAGAACGATCTCTCGTTCTCAATTTCATTCTTTTCAAAAATACAATATTCTTTTCTTCCGAGCGATGTTTTAGGTCGGAATTGAACGAGCTGAAAATGCGTTTCCAGCAACAATCCCTAGAGGGCGGATGGAGCAATCGCGTTCTACAAATAGCCGGAAGCGTCGTGCGCGTCCCTCGCGCGATTTTCCGATCTTTGTCTCTATTATCGAACAGCGGATTAACACTGATGCGATAATTGCCGAAAAACAAGGGAAGCCGTTAACAATTTTCGAGGATTTTTGTAAAAAAAAAAGATCGTTCGTCGTATGGATTATGTATTTTTTTTATTTTCTTTACAAGGAGTGAGCCGAGAAAAGTAATCGCATACAAGAAAACCTCTTTTTAGTTTTTTTTGTCGTCGAATAAAAACGAAACAAACTTTGGAATTCGGCCCATTTTATTTGAAGTATTCCAAAGCCATTTACCTTTTTTATCTATGGTAATTTAGAATTGATTGCGACAATTTCGGAGACTGAAATAACTTTTTTAGCGAAGAAATCATTTTTTCTTATCGGAAAATAGTTCTTTATTGTACAGTCGGTGAGTTTAATACTGTTTCGAATGCAAAAGCGGAGTGGGTTCTAACAAAAGAAATTAGCTGTAAGAAACTGTGCTTTCGGTGGATTATTTTTAATCGTGAACCCGATGCGCGGTCAACGGCTTCTGCGTGTGATCACATTTTTCGAAAGTCAGTTGCGCTATTACATCTAAGCTCTTTAAAATAAACAGAGTCAACATTTTCCATCGGTTTTAACTCTTTTGACTGTTTAACAATCCGCGAAGTTTAATGAACATTTTTATGAAACCGAAACACTTTGATCATCGTCGCTCTTAAACAAAGTTGTCAAAGAATGCAAGAGAGTCAAAAGCGCGTTTTTTTCGTTACAAAAGGATATTGTCTTTGTTTAATCAACAGAAAATGAACGCAGTTTGCGCGAGATAACTTTTTGCGTTTCTTCGAGTAAAAAGTGAAGCTTACGAACTATGTTTCGCTCGAACAATTTACAGTACGCACTAATCAACAAATACTTTACACTTTTAAGTTGATGCAGTCAGAGAATACAAAGTCTTTCACGCAATAATAGCTCTACTCGTATGTACCAGGGATCATACAAAATATGTATACGGTGAAGAAGATCACAGTTCGAATTGAACCTTCGCTACGCTTAACTTTACATTTTTCATTTTAACAGCTTTTGATTTCCAAAACTCGAGTTTTTAAAATTTCACAGAGTCACGCGATACACATGTTTTGACGTTACGATTTATCGAATCGGTTTGAGAAACTTATTTACATAGTTTACAGAGCAAATTTGTTTTTTTTCCATTTAAATTAAATTTAATGTTCAAGATTAAGAACGAAATTGAGTTCATCATCTCAGATTCAATTTTCATCAATTACACGCTGTTTTTAAGCCCTAATTTTTTACTTTCTGTTTACCTCGATAAAAAAATTAATGTTTTGTTTTTTTTAATTATCATAACAAGCATGTGTTGATGAGCAAAGATTTGTCTGTCGGAACTTTATACATATTACAGCAATTTTCAGATACAATTTTTGTTTCGAAACTGAGTAAATAACTTCATTAGCAAAAGTACAATGATTACGCGAGACTGACCGATTCTAGCTTATTCTACTTAGATTAAAATTGAGTGTTCGTTGTAAATTGCTGACCATTTCATTGAATTAATTAACACAGATTGATGAACAATACAAAATTCTTTAAAATAAGTACAATGTCGTTAAATAACAAAACATTAACTAAACAGCGCGTGTTAATACAAAGTTTGTACATTGAAAAACATCAAAACAAGCGATACGATTCTTCGTTTATAAAACGAGTGAAATATATTATAGATCAGCGCTAAGTCTTTTAGAATACAAAAGCCTACTATTCAAGTATTGGTGCCTATTCAGTTTGAGCTAGTTCTGACTAGTACCAAGCATTGTACGATAATCGAAGAACAGAAACTGCTAAATCAAATCATCCCAAAACCTTCGGTGCCCTCGCTAATTGCGAGCAGAAGTGCCTTCTCGAAGTGATCGTAACTTTCGTAATCAGGTAAACAGAGTTGATTGAAACTGAAACAAATTCAAGTCAATTAAAAAGTGAAACATCTTTTCATTCAATCCAAAATTCTGCAACGTACCAAGTGTGAGCGGTGGGAAGATTCTCAAAAGTCGGTGCAGCTGTGATTTGAAAACGCGGACTAAGTTGCTGAAAACCTCCCGGAGGCAACTGCGAGCACCCCGTAGTAAACTGGAGTAGCCTCGCCATTTCCTCCTGCGTAAAGTTGCTAACCGCCGTCCAAAACCAGTCGAGAACTCGGAGGAATTCCGGCGAGCTCCCGTTTGCTATATGATGAGACCGCAAATCTGCCACGCTGTATTCTCCAGTTCCGCACAGTAACAACTGCAAAAAAGAAGTCTCGCTTGACAAAACAGTTCCGAAGAGTCGTAACTTGATTTCGAAAAAACGCCGCCCTTTACTTCAAGCTCGTTCTCGTCGAAAATGCCTAAAAGATTGTCAGGAATGAGCTCGTTCAGTCCCCGTAAAAAGTGATCGACCTCGCTGCGAATGGAAGTGGCGAGTCGATGCTGCGCCAACGCGTCCAAATACTGCAACTTTGTCTCGTTCGTGATCCTCATTTTGCTTCCTCCGGGGACTAATTCCGCGACCTGCAAAAACCATTTTCACGTCAAAACTTGAATGATTACTCCGCGTTGGGTTTAAATAATTGAACCTTGAGCAGTTGACCGTCCTTATCGTATTCTTCCTCGACGAACGAAAGCTCCATTTCTTCCACGTCGTTCTCCAAAATATACTTGACCTTGCTGAGGTACAAATCCGGATCGTCTTGCTCGAAATATTTGTAGTGTACCCGGAGGCCTATGATTTGCGCTAAGAAAGAGCGCGTGAATCGCGCTCGAACGAGCTGACGATAAGATCCGCCGAGTGCCGACTCGTACAAACATTTGCCCACGATGCGACCAGCGAATTCGTAGTGCTTGAGCTTAAGGTGCGGCGAGCGTTTGCTGTTAGGGTGCACCAGCGCCGATTGCGACTCCCCGAACGAGGCGAAGAGCTCGTTCGCAGGGTCGAAAAGCGAAAAGCAAATGAGCTCGAACCATTCGCGACGAACTCCACCCCAATCGACCCCTTGTTCACCCTGGAATGTGATTTCGAAGTTTCTGCACCAATCGGAAACGGAGAAACCTTTCGTAGCCTTCATGGACTGTAAAAAAAGTAACGGCAATGAAAAGATGGGAAAAACTCGAAAGAAAAAAGTCTGAACAAGATTCTACCGATTCGAGGAGTTTGTCACGCTGCACCTTCATCGAGAGTTTTTCGTGATAATGTTTCTGATGGTGCTTTCGAACTTCGTGGTAGAAAAAGTCTTGCTTGTCAGCGAAGGTTTCGCTGCCCCCGATGTTTTTCAGCAAAAACAGGGTGAAAGTAGCGGCGATGATGTCGCGATAATGCGAAATCAATTCGACCGGGGGTTGACAGCCGTCGTCAATAGTGAACGACTCGTAGCCTTCGTGTTGATTGTTCAAGCAGTCGAAATGAAACTGCAACGTACACAGAAACAACTTTACATTACAACCATACACCGTACAATTTTTCTCTCAATTTCACCTTGGTCGAGGGACAAAGTCGAAAAGTGACCAAACGCTTGGGTATAAACTTTAGCAAATATTCCTTGATCGTCAGCTGCTTCGGCGAGATGAAACAGAAGACCTTTTTCGGCTTTGCGAAACGTTCGCCTTGCATTCCGAGTATCTTCGCGGCGTAACAAATGCTTGGGTCTTTCGAAGCCACGTTGTTGTGTACGGCTCTTGAAACAGCACCTGTGACGCAAAAGGTAATCGATTAGAAACGTTTCTCGAATTTCATAAATTTCTAATGATTACAAAATACACACTGTCCAGCACGATAATGTCGAAATCCCCGTTGTGGAGCTGGACACCGGCCAAGCTGACAGTGGCGTGATAGCAGCCTCCCCTGGGGAAACTAACTTTCAGCCGTACTCTCTGATTCGGCGAGTCGTAATCGAGTTGAACGTTACAATCCACCGGAGCATTTTCGTCGCTCGAACCACCGATCTACAACCCAAAAAATCAACTTCCAAAATCCTTCTTTTTCCAGACTCGGAATTCGCGATTAACCTGCGTTATGTTCACGACGTAGCCGTCAGTGGGTCGATCGCAGGGTCCAAAAACGCAGAGATTGTCGTACTCGTCGCGAGGCTCGATCGTCATGGAATGTGGGACTCCGGTGGTGCAAACGACGGTCGAACTCCGCACGAAAACAGTTTTATTCGAGTCGGGTAGGCCTGAAATGTAAAATTAATTCATCAATCAACATTCCACAAATTGCTGCGCGAAAAATCGAGCTCACCTGGAAGAAAATTTTTGATGAAAGGACTGCCATGTACGTGACAGGAGCCAATGAGAACGGAGATGTGGTATCTCCCGGCGTAGCGGACGGTGAATTTGACGACCGCGGTGTTCGCGGCGAGAGGATCGGTGCCGGGTAACTCGACGAACGTCGCGACGCGTCGCGCCCCCTCTATCACCTCCACGATCAAATTGTCCTTGTCGCAAATCGGGTACGGCTGGCCATTTTTCTGGTAGAACTATTCGAAAAATAAAAGATTAAATTCCTGAATCGAGCTGTTGATTGCGATGATTACCTTGACGGTAAACGTCATGGTTTCTCCGACGAGCTGCGGTTCGTTCCATTCGAAATGCACGCGACAGTTGCTCGGTAAAAGGTACTTTCCCGTGACGTATTGTAGAAGCGAGTGTCTTGCTTCGGGTGCGAGCGCTGGTTGTGTCATGGCAGCTGCAAGGGTCGCCAATCCTGCCACGGAAACGGACACCACCAACATCCCTCCTAAAAATACAAGGGTTGATAAATGTGTCATTATTTTGTTAAATCCTTGAGTTGATTCATTAGATTCTCGAGGTTACCCCATGTCCAAGCGTCTTGGTGCTGACTCTCTTTCACGACAGCCGACCAAAGATCAGCTTTCAAGGACTCTAAATCTCCCTTTGAAGTAGGCAGCGACTGTCGCGCTTCGGTCCATTTCGGCAGGTCCTTCCCCAGGGCATTCTGCGCCGCGTGATCTTCGACCCAGTACACGTCTTCCAAAGATGCAACTTCCATCTGGGTCAATCTACGGAACAACAATTTCATGTTAGAAAATCGACAAATTGACTTACTTACTTTTACTCACTTTTGGAAGTGACTGAGTAGGCCGTAATCGGCGAGCCATTGCTTCAGCACCAGACGTTGCTGAAGTTCACGCGCCGCGCGTTGTAACCGCTTCTCGTCTTCCAGAGGAAGCTGGGGAAGAGCGTCGACCTCGCCGCAACTCGCGAGACTCGAGATCCCTGAAAAAAAGCAAAGAAAAATGTTAAAATTACTTTGTTCCGCGCAACGACGAATCGGGAAATGCCGGTGATAAAAAAAGCGGACGTTCAGTTGACCCTGAGATAAAAAGGCGTATCGCGGAAGCAAGAGGAAGCTGGCGGAACGCAACATCCCGTGTTCAGTAGCGTTTCGGCCGAGATGAGTTCCACAGCGTTGTTCTTAATTTGTGTTTGGGCTTTGGGAAATGTCGCCTTTTCCCACGCGATGTGCACGCTGAGCACGTACGAAGAAGGCAAGTAACTTTCTCGTAAAAACATCCTTTTTCTCGATCTCCGCTTTCACTTTTCCCAGCCCGGGACGGTTCTTTTCCGAATTTTTCGCCCGAATAATGAGACAATCAATGCCCGTGACGTTTTCAGGACACGGGAACATGAGAAATTGGATAAAGTGCTCGAACGCGAGCATAAGTATGGCTTTGAAAAAAGGCGGCGCGGAAATTTCCTCGATCATGATAAGCATGTCCCGAATCCCGTACGTTCCGGAAAATGCATTTTCCAAGTACCGGAAAAGCCTGCGGTCGATAAACCTCCACAATTGCGGCGTCCGCGAAATCCACCCCGACGCTTTCGAAGGGCTTTCGTCCCTCGAGAAACTGAGCCTCCCGAACAACAACATTTCCGAAGTGAACCATCGCTGGTTCCAGGGCCTCATTTCCCTGGAACAACTGGACCTTTCCTTCAATGCCATTCGCAAGATCGACGCATCGGTCTTCGCGAAACTGGCGAATTTAAGGCGACTGAATCTCAATGAAAATGATATCGCGTGCTTGGAACCGCGAGAGCTCGAGTCGATGAGGAGCATCGCCAAAATTCGCATCGAGGGCAACCGCCTGGCGTATCAATGTCGCGCCAAGGTACATTTCGTTCGAAAACTCTCGCATTTGTCAACGGAAAAAACCGAGAAATCAAACTTTGTTTATAAAGATTAATGTTTTTTCTTCTAAAGCTAACGCGATGGTTCGCGGATCGCGGGATTAACTACAAAAGCGAGCTGGCGAGACGCGAAAGCAATTTGGACAGTGTTCTTTGGCACTGCGCCTCGGACGATGCGACGATCGAAGGATCCGAAATCCTGATGAAAGAGTGCGTCCTGCTGAATCTCTACAACCAATTGCAGTCGGCCTTGGCATCGAGTGACTCCTACACATCGGTTGTTTCCGATTGCGTCAACGAGAGAAACGTCGTCGCGGCTTGCTTAAAAAGAGTCGGAAACTCGCCGGCGACGAACGGCCGAGCCGTCAGACACTTGTTGACGGCTTTAGCAAAAAGCTACTAAATCCGGGCTTTTCATTCCTCGATTCATAAAGCGCTGTGCACTGGGATCGATTAGATAACCAAATCAACGTCCAACGATAACGAGATTCATTCCTTTGTAAAATTAAACGGGTTTTCCGGCTTTTCCAGGACGTTGTTTTACAATTACGCAAACGGCTGTAAAAAGTACGAAACATTAAAGAAAATGCAAAAATAAAATGTTTAGTTTTTTCGTGGTGTTAAAAAAAAGAGAAAAAAGTATAAAAAAGCGCGAAAAACTCACCGGAAGAAGCGCTGCCGCTCGGCCGAAGCGACATGCCGATGGACGATATTTCGCTGCCGAAGAAATCGTTATCCTTCGGCGCGTCCTTTGTCCCGTGCCGTTTACCCGGCATATCAAAAGCGCAGCCTATTGTTCCGAGTTCACAATCCCTCTCCCCCAATTATCCGCATCCCGGCTTTCGAAAAAGATAAAAAAAAACGGCGCGTGATCCAGCGCGCCCAAAGATCCCGCTATCACAAAAGATAACACTTCGAGAGCCTCGCAATGTCACCGGACACGCTCGATCGTTTTTTCCCGCGACATCGATTCGATGCTAAAAAAAATGTATGCCAAGTTTCCTCGTGACCTCGCTTGGACTCTCGACCTTTTCCAGCCCTGGCATTATTTTCGGCATGTTTTAGGATACGTCTGTTGTACGTAACTCATGATTATGTATGAGGGGCGTAAGATGGATTGGATCGATCCCGCACGGTTTCGCGCGCGGTTTCATCGTACGCCGCATACATAATTTATAACGAATGGATAACGCGTTTGCGGCAGTTTCGAGTAATTTCGCGATAAAAAGAACTTTCTTGGCGAATTCGTCGGATTGCGCGGCGTCGAAAAGTCAAGGCCGCGGCTTTGTATGAATCATTTGTTCCGTAAACGTCGCTCGGGGAAATTGCGAGATCGATTTACGCGCGCGAAACGAAGATTGCGATCGAGAGCCTTTTTTAATTTTCCACGAAAAAAGTTCGGGATTCGGGAATTCGAGGTTCGATGGGAATGAAAAATACGCGGCAAACTCGAGATGAAACAATTTTAATTCATGCTCGCTGCGCATTAATTTATTGAAACAATACGCGAGTGTCACGTGACCTGAATTTTATTACGAGTGTTGCACGCTTGCGTAAATTACGTGTTTCAGGATTCAATTAACTCGGGACGAATGAAAATTCGCGATTCGCTCGGTTTCCGGGAATTTCGGGAAACTTCGATGTCCTTCGAAGTTAAGGGTGGAATGGCGATGCGAAACCGGTCCTTAGCTTATCTATAATGACCTATGACCTCTTGTAAAGCGAGGTAACCGCGTTACCTCGCACAAAGTACCCAGCGAAGCTCGAAACTCGGTATAATCACGCGACCATAAATTGTATCGTTAATATCAAACACGAAAGAAAAAAACCGAATCCTTCGAAAATCCCGCCACTTTTTTCAACGTCTCAAAGTTTCGAGTTCCGCCACAAAATAAAAGCGCGAAATCGTAGTTTGCCACACTTTTCGATGTAAAAAAACATTGTTTGCGCAGCGAGTAAGAAAAACGATCGATACCAACATAAAAAATGTAGGATTTCGCGGAATTCTTCGAGTTCCTTAATAAACGTCGAAAACATCCAAATTCCACGAAAACTAAATACAATTAACGAACCCTCGCGAAGTGTAAAAGTTACCGATGAAAAAACGTCGTTTCCCGGAATGAGGAATAGAAAAAAGCGCGCTGTTTTTCGGTTCGAAAAACGTCAGAGCGGCGATTTCTCGAGCTCGGATTGGTTCGGGGCGCGAGGCGAATCCCGTGGTCCCGCGGCAACGTGCATAACTCGCGAAAGCGCGCTCGCGACTACTCGGAATAATTCGGACGCGCCGTTTCCGTAGCCGGTCATCGAACTACCGCGAACGGAGATCGCGTGTTTCCGTTTCGATCCGCTTTTGCTGAGCCACGGCAGTCGACTGCGACTGCATGGAATACGATTACACGGCGAGAGCAACCCTTGCCCCACTGTAGCTCTGACCTCATCCTCCAGAGGCGCCGTGGCGCCCCTTTTCCCCTCCCCTCTCAGCGCCTATTGGTATCTACCCATTCCGTGTATACGTAAGTATGTATTATAGGTACGTTTCCGACGTTTCCGAGGCCGGGAAAAGAAAATCGAAAAGACACGTAGAACGGGAAAGATGCTAAGACGAGATTGCGGTTGCGACGAATTTTTTTTTTATTCTTGCGGATAGGACATTTATACGATGGGGTTTTTAACTTTTAATGTTTGGTGTGCGGATTCGCGAAGTATTTGAGTCGAGGATTATTTTACTTTTCGGAGGTTTTTTGAACGTAGAGATAAATTTTGGTTAATTGCGTTTTGAATAAATCGAATTGAGTTATTTTACTTTTTGAGAACATTTAAAAAATTTGAAAATAATCTGGTTTTCCCAGACATGTACAATTCAATTTTCTTACGATTAGATTTTAAAAAATTGATAAGAACTAAATTATCAAGATAAGAAAAAAATTCAATTTTATGGGGAAACTAACTATGTTTTCGGTCGAATTATTCATTTTCGTAAAAAATAAAACCAATGAAATTTTCAGAATCAAAAAAAATTCTCTAAAAAATGCAGAAAAGTATGTTTCCCGGGCAAAAATTCACGAACCCCCCAAAAAGCGCAAAAACTGCAGCAAAGATACAAAATCCCTCCCAATCCAATTTTTTCCAAAAAAACCCAAAAAATGCACAATTTGTAAATCGACGATGCAAGTACCAAAACAAAACAACAAAGTTTAAGTGAAGAGTAAAAAAGTGCTCGAAATCCGAGCCGAGTAAAGAGCGCAAACTTTTCCCGACCCTCAAAGACGCTTCCCAAGCATCAGCATTTTCCTCCAATTTCCCGGAAAGCGAAAGTTCCATTTTCCTCTCCAGAAAACACATTCCCCACCCGCTTTCAATAACAATCCCCCAAACTTTTCCCCGTGAATGAAATTCCGAAATTCAGATCGCGGCGAACGTGCGCCGCGTTCAAAAACTTCAGAACGGAACAAATTCCAGTCACGTAATGTTTATTCCCGACTGCATTGAAGAAAACTCGCCGCGATGAAACGTCCGCGGGAATGCCAATTAGAAGTGACGAGCCCGAGAAGAATTCGCGACGCTTTACTGCGTCGTTCGTCGCTTCGAAGACAAAGAAGCTGAACTTAATCGACGAAGCCGCGAATAATTAATTCGCGGATCAATGAAAATCATCGCCACTGGACCGTTAAACCGCGGACTTTTTCATCTTGCGGTTCGCCTTTGTGCTCGCGACGTTGCGGTTTTCAATATCTCATGACGACCTCGTTCCCTTTGAAAATTCGAGAAAGCCCCGGTGTCCTCGCTTCTTTTTCACGAAAAAAACAAAACAAAGCTTTTATTCCTCGTTCCAAGTACCCGGACATTTTTCACGACCCTCGTAAAAAGTTCATCTGACTTTTTTACGACCCCGTGTAATCGGCGGCGGCCCAATCGCGGGTTTATCGAGGAAAACTTGGTCACGCGGACAACTTTTCATTACCAAAAAAAAGGCCTTTGTCCGGAATACTTTTCACAGTTAAAAAATATGCTCCTGGAAGATCGACCACGGGAGTCGATAATTCGCCGTGTTCCTCGGCCGGAGAAACTGGCCCCGCGCCAAACAATGAATCTTCGTCCAATTCCTTACTAATGGCTGCATTGTGCCAGCAATAATAATGAAATCGTGCATTAAGGACTTCGTTATGAGCTTAATCTAGCGATTTATGTTCGCCGAATCCCAGGTTTAATGACTGCCATCGATGAAGCTATTTCCTCTTTAAAAGAATAAAAATGGGTTGAATTAAACGAGTACGAATGCATTTTTTAAAACGTCGCGCGCATCGTTGCACGACTCGCATGACGACTCGCAATTTGCAAAAGTAATGCACCTGTTGCGAGGCTCGACGAGGAATGTTTATAAATCGCCTCACCCTTTTGCCTGAACAGAGGTTGGTACTCGGCGAGCCCGATGC
Source organism: Zelostemma sp. ZL-2020 (assembly GCA_022816865.1). NCBI lineage: Eukaryota > Metazoa > Arthropoda > Insecta > Hymenoptera > Platygastridae > Zelostemma > Zelostemma sp. ZL-2020. The sequence goes on along the minus strand of JABFQM010000584.1, from coordinate 18,480 downwards.
TCGCGAGCCATTCGTCGGCTTCCGTGAGATCGCCGTTAGCGCCGATCCCCGAGGCGTGCATGAGGAATTTTCCAAGAGACAGTGCCACTGACAGGGCCAGGAAGACCCCGGAAAGGGCCAGAAAAAGCATCCCTCCATTATATAGGTTCATCTGCGAAAAAATCAAAAATTAATATCGGAATTTACATTTTCATCGAAATTGATACTTCCAGCGATAAACGATTGAAAAGTCGACTTTTTTCGATTAAAAATTGACCCTTTTGTATGTAATTAAAGGCACTTCGAAAGAAAAAATATCAATTACATCGATTTTTACAAATACTTCGTGAGCCTTCGATCGTACAATCGCGGACGATCTAGAAACGTTCGATTTTATCTCCCGATATTTCTTTCGCTCGCAGGTTATGTCGGAGTCGGGGTTGTTTATAAACACCGTTGGAATGTGGAAAAGGGGGAGAGACTCACCTCATTTTAACGAAATCGGCATCCCCCGTGGCCGAGAAAAATCACCGATGAGCATTTTAGCGATGCACTGGTCCAATAAATGGAGCTCGATTATGACGAATCAGCCGGTAAAAGTGGGCGAAAGCTCGCTCCTGCAGTTGCGAATAAAATGCATAATCGAAAATTCCATCCCCCGCGAATTCGGGGCTGTTTCACAGGAGCAATCTGCTTGACCGATCTAAGATGAGGCCTTGGGATTTCAAAATTTTACGCGGCAGATGGCGGTGCGAACAGTCCAATTAAAACTAGTGCAAGGGGTGAGGTGGGGGTGGGACGAAAAAGATCGTGGCAGTTATCCCCACTCCTCGTGTTGGACACGCAATGCGATACTGCGCATGCGTCGCGTAATAAATATCGAAAACATTTATTTCTTGTTACAAATTGATTTGGAGTATCAATATAGCGCCGTTAAACTTATTTGGCATGGAATCAGTGTCCACCAACGAGTTTTTTTGTACGGGATACTCGCGATGATCAAATATCGCTGATTTTCCCCTCGCGTGGGTCGACGCGCAGAACCGCTTTGCGCATCCAATGCGGAGGAGTGGGAGGAGTTGACATAGAACAAGTCTCCCCTCCCGCCAAATCATCACGATCACTCGCAAAATCATATTTTCATCGAAATAAATAAATCTGCGCAAAATGTGGGATTAAAATTTCGTTAACGTCGACGAACCATGCGGAAAAAATCGGCAAATGTCCCGAACGATCAGCAGAAGCTATGGAGGTAAACATGTGTTACGTTTTGACAGTTCTATCGTGTTAATTTCTACGTTCGTAAACAAAGTTTTTTTTTATTTCCCGTTTCGAATTCTTCAGTGACCCGATGACGATTCCGAAATGATGTTTTTCGCATCGATTAAGAATTATGATTTTTTATCGAGGCGGAGTTTGTTTATTCAAAATAATTGAAAATTTTCGATGTTTTAGACCGACAGCGTATCATCGGGGGACGAGGGACGGTTCTCCGAGCTACGTTCTGTTGTATTCCGATGGGGAACTCAGCGGCGAAGAAGAGGAAACCTCGCTTTCTTCCAGGAGCAAAAAAGTATCTCCGCCCCGGAAGATCGAAGTCATCGAGGTCAAACTCAAGTCCGAAGACACGCTGCAAGCCCTGGCTTTGCGATACGGATGCAAAGTACACGATTTCGCAAAATAAGCAGACACATTTTTCAAATTCCCCTGAAAAATACGCAATTCAGCTCCATAACATTGTTTTTAAAATAATTATTGAACGGTTTCAGATTTCCGAGTTGAAGAGGATCAACATGATTCATAAAGAGAACGAAATCCACGCTCGTCGCGTGATCCAGATCCCAGTGCCGCCGTTCTCGATACTCACGGAAATAGAAACCGATCGGAACGAGGAATCGGCGAGTCCCGATATCGTTACGTCGCACGAAGACAAGATAATGAATCTGATCTCGAATCCCTTGCCCCAGGTAGAGATAAACCACATGATTTGGAACTCCATCCGGGATCCTCTGCAAAGTTGTCAGGAAGTCGACGAGGGCAACGAGAATACGGAACAGGATCAACTGCTGAGCAACGCCGAAAGCGGGAACGTGGAACATATCGATACTTTCCAGTGCTCGGGCGCCGACTGGGGCATTTCCTGGCTGCAGTTGCTCGTCGTTTCGCTGCTGTTCTGTTTCGGCGGACCATTAATTTACCTTATTTACTTAGAATCGTACTCTCACCATTATTCTACGGTGAATCATTCTTCCAACGCCGAAACACGCGTGGTTAATTGACGATTGATTTGTATATTACGCCATCGAGGCAACTAATTTAATTGTACAAAGCGAACGGAGCGCGAGTAAAAATTTGTAATCGAAACATCATCAAAGGTGCCTTAAAGATGATCGACAAATATTGTACTTTCGCCAGATCTTGTTGTTTATACAGATTTACACTTCCAAGACTGAGCACTGATATTTTTTGCACTCTTTTTGTATCCACCGCGAATGATTTTTTCGATATCAGGCGACTTGAAAATACGTTTTTTTACACTTTGGTTGTTGAACGTTCGATGTGATAAATATTGCGCAATTGATATTAGATGTAATGTTATATATATTTTTATCACGAATAATGCAAAACTGAATATACGATATTTTCCAAGTTATTTCCCTTTCTCTGTTCTTGAATCGCAAATAGAACTATGCGGTTCGAAAACATCGTAATTTACGTTCGTTATCGCTAAATACCCAGTACGCCGTTTTCTCGTTAATCTCGAAAATTCTTAATCTCGTTACAGACGATTACGAACAAAAGAAACTTGAATAGAAATTCGAGAAAATGCTCCGAGTTCTGAGCTTCTTCAACATCTCGTGCTGCGTTTTTATCGTGGTGCATTCCAAAAGTCTTCAAACGGCAAAAAGTTCCGAAAATCAAGAAAAGTATGATTCGGATGAATCATGGATGCTGGAATTTTACGCCGCTTGCAAGATAAACAACCTTCGCGAACTGGAAGTCTTGAGTAGCGAGAAGCGAAAAATAATCCGAAAGTGCCTCGTGAAAGAATTCAACGAAAGGTACCCGATTCCCGAACCCTATCGCTACGCTTTTCCTGAAGATGACGAGCCTGGAACAACGGTAACCGAACCCCATCGCCAAGCTCTTCCCAAGGATGGCGAATCTGGTAGAAGGAACGCCAACTTCACGAGTACGAAAAAACCAGAACAGGACAGCAAACATTTGATCGATGCAGTTTTTTACAGAACAAATTTCAGAAGCGAAAATCAGACGGATGCGAATAGCGAACATCAACGTTTAATTGGTAAACTCGCAGCTGAACCAAATAAGGTCATGAGATTCATGATCGATGACGTTAATTGCAACGAAGATATAAATGGGAATCCAGCGATAACGGATCCGGCGAAACGCACTGGACCGTGCTTGCTGGGACCGAGGAATTGGTTCTGGAGGCAATTCAACATGTACCACGTTTTCAAGCCTGCCATTTTTATCTGGAGTAGCAATTAAAGCAACATTTTGAATTTAAGATGGACTTTGAAAGATAAAACTTCACATTGGATGTAGATGTTTTTTTAGTAAATGCCTTTATTGCGTTTTACATACTTTTTTGCCTCATCCTTTCAGTGAAGAATCTGGAAAAGGAAAAAAATGGTTAGAATAATGACGATGCTAAGTCTGAATTTGAGAAGAGGAAAAGACTTTCAGTAAACGATAAGTGAACTTCATGCGGTTCTCAGAAGACCGTCGTTAATCTCATCATAAAAACATTATGAATTGGTAGAAATGAAACGTTGCATTGAATGTTAAACGTACTTTTGGCGCCTTATCCGGTAATGGTTGACAAAATCTGCAAAAAGCGGAAACAAGTAGTTTAGAAATATGGAAAATACAGAGTCGAATGAAAAAAGCTGAAGACTTTTTCAGTAAACGATAAGTCAACTTCATTTGGTTCTCAGAAGACCGTCGTTAATCTCATCATAAAAAATTATGAATTGGTAGAAAGAAACTTTGCATCGAATGTTTAACGTACTTTTGGCACCTTATCCGGTAACAGTTGACAAAATCTGCAAAAAGCGGAAACAAGGAGTTTAGAAATATGGAAAATACAGAGTCGAATTAAAAAAGCTGAAGACTTTATCAGTAAACGATAAGTGAACTTCATTTGGTTCTCAGAAGACCGTCGTTAATCTCATCATAAAAACCAATAACAATGTGTTCAAAAATTTTATTTTTAGTACCTAAAACTTTCTGAAACTTTTCTTGGATCCAGTTCCTTTCGAAACCTTAAGAACGTTGAACCTCACGGTTTTGCTCAAAGGTCGGCACTCGCCGATGGTCACGACATCTCCGATTTCCACGTCCCTGTAAAAAGAAGGATTTTTCTCAATTTTGATACATTACAAATTCAAATACTCAAGTTATGATTCTATAAGTCAGTATAATAAATTAGCTTCATAAAGTTTTCAGAAGACCGTCGTCAAGTTTCATCATGTAGTTTAATTTTCGAGCAAGTCTAGTTTGCTTCGAGACAATTTAATCACCTGAAGCATGGGCTGAGGTGGACGCTCATGTTACGGTGACGCTTCTCAAAACGGTTGTACTTTCTAATGTAATGAAGATAATCTCTCCTGATGACGATAGTCCTCTGCATCTTCATCTTTTGTACAACGCCGGTGAGAATGCGACCTCTGATCGACACGTTTCCAGTGAACGGACACTTTTTGTCGATGTAAGTTCCCTCGATCGCCTACAAATTGAACAACTCAATTAATATTTCGATACATTTTTACTTAAATTTCAGTCATCAATTTTTTTTCATTTTCAATTGGCAATTCATCGTTTTAGACTCGAATTCAGTGAAATGAGCGTATATTGGGAGTAAAATTTGGATCAAGAAATCAAACTGCGCAAGTTTCGGAACTTACTTCACGGGGAGTTTTGAATCCAAGACCGACATTTCGGGTGTATCTGCTGGCCTTCTTCTTGGTGCCCAAACCTTTCTTTCTGTTCAGAAAGATGGTTGGTTGTTTTTGGAAAGACTTGGCAGTCTGCTGAAATATAAAAAGTCGAATTATTTAAATTACTACAAATGCCCAACTTCTTCACATTTCGTGAGCGTCAAAACAAGATTTGAGGTTAGAATCGTCTACTTCGTGAAACGCGCAAGCAAGGTTTGCCCCGCGAAAGAAATCGGCACGAATCGAAAAGAAACGCGCTTTTCGATAGCGATTTTATCAAAATTTACTTCGGGGATTTCCAAAATTGAAGCGATTCTTCAACCACGTGTGAAACGCCACCAACTTTTTCGTAAAAATTTGGCGACAAGCGATTTTTGGGGATGAAAAAAAAGTACCGAGATATTGCACGGGGCGAATACTTTGCAAATTTGAATTCTAGAGCAAATGCAAGCGAAAAGGGCTGTAATAAATAAATTATCACTTTGAAGATAGTAAGAGCTTACTTGATCAGCCATGATTTCACGTAAAAAAGGACAACGTGAAAAAGTGAAACATGGTCGGAAACGGAGTAGCCGGAACAGCGGGAAATGGAATGGAACACTAGCGCCGTTGGCGCGAAAATGTGAAAAATTCGAATTCGCATACACCCTACTTCCTCATTCGTGACACTCGTTTTTATTAATGAATTCTTGATGAAACATGTACTCTCACATACTATCATTATTGACAAAAGTATTTAGAAAACGTTGTCGTGAAATTCTCACAACTTTCAAGATCATGATATCAAAAAATAAAAATCCCATTGATTTTTTCAAAGCAAAGCGGGAATCGGGAACATTTTAAATAAAGAGTTGAAGACAAGAATCTTAAGGAAATATTTATTCTGTTCGTGACTGAACATAACATTTGCATCACGATTCGTATTTACAAATATATTTGATGTAAACAATCAAAAAGTCCGATATCGACATATCGCGCACTCGTAATTGCCGAACGTGCCCGAAAGCAGCCGAAAGAGTTAAATAAGAAAATGGCCGCAACCACTGAAATATTAAAAGCTCTCGACGAGAAAAGTAATTTACGAATGAAAATGTAGAATTTTTCGGATCGGCGACGCGGGACAGGTAACCCTTTATTCCCTAATCGCGAAAATGTGCGAATCGTTCAACTTCAATGACACCGACGCCCTCTTTCCCACGAACTGTTTTTCGCAGCAGACGGGAATGACAGATAAATGACATTTCGACAGTTTGACAGAAGATGAACGTAAATACACCCACGATCCATTGTCCGGCGAGCCTCGTGTTTTTGACGGTGAATATCTCGTGAATCGTTAATCGCTCGATTAAAAATCAACGGCGATGAAAATAGTACGTAAAGCTCTATTTTCCCCTTCATCCACTTTATTCCGATTAACTTTTTTCTCGCACATTTTTACGTTTACTTACCCCCTTTTTCATCGCTCGCGCTCATTCTCGACATCTCACTTTCGCTAATCCTGATTCCCAATACTTCCGCCTACACTTTAATTGTCTTTCGTTGTGCAATTCTTTTTATCTCGATTTCCTCTCACCCGTGACGTTTTCCAATCTGCGCAGTTTTTTTTTTCACACGCCTAACGAATTCTTCATCCTCGCGAACAAATCTATTTTCTTCCGTCGAAAATGTCTGTTTTTGCTCCCTCGAATATTCCGATTTTCAAATTGTCAAATGAATCCATCAACGTCGACAAAAAAAACAAACATCGATTTCTCAACGTCGAGTTCCTTCATTTAAATGCAAATCGAAATTCGTTGTTTATAGAAGGCGTAAAATAAAAACTTGTCAATTTTTGTCCGCAGCACGTTATCGAGTATGAACATAATGCGCAAGTTGCGCGGCGCTAACAGCGTCGGAGGAGGCATGGCTTCGACGGGGAGTGGCAACATCGAGGATTGCGCGGGTGCCACGAATTCGCAGCACACCGCCCTGGGTCTCATGCACCTGAAGAAACTTTTCGCCGAGTATACTCATCCCTCGCAGGCATTGACCGAGTCGGAGCGTGACGACAAGCTCTACAACATGTTACCTTTATTTTGCAAGGTTTGAAAGCCATTTACCAGCCAAATAAACGAAAAACATGATCCTAATATTCCTTGACATTCCAGGTGTTCGGCTCAAGCCCGTCGGGAGACATGAACGAGAAATTCTGGGACATCTTGGCGTTTACGCAGCAGGTTTCGAGGCTTATGGTGTCGGAAATTCGACGCCGAGCGAGTAACCAGAGCACCGAGACCGCGAGTTGTGCGATTGTCAAGTTCCTGGAGATTGAGAACAGCGAGGAATCGAGTAACGGCTGGATGTTGCTGTCGGGCTTAAATCTCTTGGCCGCTGGGGACACTTCCCTTATACAAGTCCGGAATTTTCTCACGAATCGTCCTTGTTTTTTAGCCTCGTTGCTAACGCGCAAATAATGTTTCAGGCAATGACAACAGCTTCGGTGCCTTCGACGCTGGTAAAGTGTCTTTATCTATTTTTCGACCTGTCGGAAATGAGCGAGGTGGAGGCCGACGTCGCGGACATTAACAGCGAATTCACGCCCAGGGAACGTAGGATTTTGTTGCAGAAAATATTTGTACAGGTGATGAAAAGGGTGTCGATTATGCGATTCGGCTCGAAGAATTGTGTTTAAGAAATTGGGTGATTTCAGTTGTTGGTGAGACTGTGCAGTCATCCGTACCCTGCGGAAGAGCTGGCTAGAAAGGACGACCTGACGCTACTTTTCTCAGCGATAACGAGCTCGTGTCCCCAGTACAATGTGATGTGGCGTAAAAGCGCCGCCGAGGTACTGATGACGTTGTCGCGACACGGACTCACGCAAAACGTCGTGTCGTACATCCACAGTGGGTGTTTCTCCAAATCCAGTTGATCGAATGAAAACTTTGTGTCTAATCGTTGTTAAAAATGTTTGTAGATAAAGGCTGCATAGCACTTTGCGTGGAGAATATGCAACGCGTACCTGAACTAGCACCCTTAGAAATAGTCGAGATGTTCGTGACGGTGTTCTGCTTCCTCAAGGACTCGAGCGAGGTCTCGCAGACTCTTGTCGACGACTTTCGAGCTTGTCAAGGATACATTTATCTGTCGGAGTTCCTCCTGAAGTTGGTTCTGCAATACTAGCATTATAGGATTCTTTTATTGTTATTATTGAATTCACCTGATACATTGTTTATTTAAAAAGGCACGCGCCGACGAGACTGGAGCAGGATGGAAGAACGGAAGCGCAAGACGCGATTCGAAATCTTGTGCTGATGTTGGTTTCTTTGGCCATGTGCGGACACACGGAATTGAAGCCGAGTCAGGCGAGCATGGGCTCACTTTTCCAGATGCTGAATTTTACCCTCCCCCAGCCCAGCAACAGAGGTGCGATTCATTACCCCAAATAAAGATGGAACAATTTACTGATTGAACCTTTATTTCAGGAGGAAGCGTGAGGAACATCCAAGCATTTCAAGTGCTGCAGTCTGTCTTTGTAAAGTCCAGTTCGACGCTTCTGTGCTGCACGATACTCGACGCCATATCGAGCGTCTACCACAGCGACAACGCCAATTATTTCATTCTCGAGGGACAAAACACCTTGTCCCAATTCGCGGAGAAGATTCACCTGAAAAGCCCGGAAATACAAGAGAAGTTTTTCCAGCTTCTGGAGTTCATAGTGTTTCAATTGAATTTTGTGCCTTGCAAAGAACTCATATCGTTGTCGATATTGCTCAAATCGAACAATTCCGTGAGCTGTTGTATCATGTGCATGGAGACTCTTCTCAACATTCTCAGGTGCGACTCGAGAATATAAATCAATAACGTTCATTTCATGACTTTCATTTTTTTTACAGGCACAATATAATATTCAAGGACGTGTACAGGGAGGTTGGATTATTGGAAGTTTTCGTGACTTGTCTGCATCGTTACGCGACTTTGTTGAAGGATAAACAAGCCGCTCAAGATCAAGATTTAGGTACGCCCTTTTTTTCATGGAGAATTTTCGAAAAATTTGTAATGCGAAACTTTTCCTTTTCAGAGTACAAAATGTGCTCGAAACAGGAGCGCATGGGGAATCTGGTGATGGAATCTCTCACGACTTTGCTGGCGGGCAACGTGCAGAATGCGAACGTGTTTCGGGAATGCGGCGGAGCGCGATGCGCGCACAACCTGGTTCCTTACATGGACTGCCGGTACCAAGCGCTTGGAATTGTCAGGGAATTGATACTCAGCGCAGGCGGCGACGACGACATGGCCACTTTGCTCGGGGTTATGCACTCCGCCCCGCCTCACGCCCTCGTTCTAAAAACGCACATTCTTAAGGTGCTTCTCGAAAAGTACAACTCGGCAAATCGAACCTTTAATTCACGTTTTTCTTTGCAGTCTTTACTTTCGTGTCTTCGAGAATCTCACAGAACCAGAACCGTTTTTCGCAAGGTCGGGGGTTTCGTTTACGTCATGTCCGTTCTCGTTTCCCTCGAGGCGCAGCTTGGTTCTCAGGCGAGTCTGGCCTCTGAACCGTGCAACGACGTTGTCCAAAGAAGCCCCCAGGACGAGGCGCAAATGATGACTCTGCTCCACGTCGTGTTTCACACGATAAGCACTGCGATGCGCTTCGAGCCGGCGAACGCGAAATTTTTCCATCACGAGGTACTGAAACTCCGGAGAAGAACAAAAAGAATGAAGAGTAAAATGTTTGTTTCTTGCAGATTTGCCAGTCGAGTTTGTGCGACACTCTTCGTCTCCTCGGCTGCTTCTCGTCCAAGACGAAGCTCTCGGACACGAGCATCAACCTCAACCAAAACTACCACAGCATGTGGCTTTCGCTGTTTTCGGGCAGTGTCTTAGAGCCCGTTTTTCACAGCGACGTGCCCCCGAATCTCGGATACGCCTGTTTACTATTGAGACTCTTGTACGACGTCGCGCTCGACAGTTTTGATAAACCGAATTTCGCCGGGGTCGGGATGCGCTCTCCCATTCATAAACAGTCGAGTATCGAGGTACTTTCCGATACATTTAAAAAGGGAAAAAATTCTTATCAACAGTTTCATTACATTTTTCAGAGACAGAAAGTTCTGGACTCCCCAGGAGCCGGCAAACGCTCCATCGTGAACTCGTTGAACCTGGTCCCGCCTATCCCGGAGCCGATAATCGTACACCCGGGCATCGTCGTCAACATGTTGCACCTTTTACCGTCAATCGCAGACGCGAAGAGTCCGCAGCTTTCGCTTTCCTTGCAGCTCTACGTCGCGGAAGTGATAAAAAGCTTGGTGCGCTCGGAGAGGAATCAGCAGGTGATGTGCGACGCCGGCATGGCCGGAGAACTTTTGTCGATGGGGCGAGTGGCGTTGCAAGACGAAACGCATCCGCTTCATCAGCCGCTGCAGTACGTCATCGAACGACTCGCTGCGCAATCACTGGAACCCAAAGATTTGAGGTGCATTCATAAAGAAAATTCAGAAAAATACAAAGATGACTGAACTTACTTTCTTCCAGGGAATTCTTGCGACTCGGGGATCCGCTCTGCTGCATCTCTCTAGACAACATCGATCATTTGAAGCCCAGAGGCGGACCAGTACCTTTGACGCGGATCAAGACTTTGGTGTCCATGACGACGCCGAAGGATTTTCGGGCTCATGGCTCTTGCACGTTACCGCCTTTCGTCGAGCTCGATATGAGCGCCGAAGGTTTTGCTTGTCTGTATATACCGAGCGTTGCGCCCCAGAGTACGACGCCGCCGACGGTCGTCGCCGCGGACAGCAGCGTTCTCGGCGGCATCGGATCGGGTAAATTGAACATGTTCGATTTCGGGTAGCTGATTTTTAAAACTTTTTTTCATTTTTTTAGGGGATCGATTGTTTCCGCCGCCGACAGGATTGACCTACAGCACCTGGATCTGCGTTGATAAATTTAGCGACCCGAGAACCGATCCCCACTGTGTCCGGCTTTTAACTTTGGTCCGGGTACCGTCCTCTGGGCGAGATTTGATTTGCTTCACGGTTGTTTTAAGCGCGCGGGACAAAGCTATCATAGTTTCTACCCAGGAGACCCCGGTGCCGATGAGTAAGGCCCGATTTTCGTGTTGAAAAATAAAATAATACATCTTTTTGCTGAGAACTATTTTTCTTTTAGATGTTGGGGAATGGGAACCGGAAGGAACTGGAGAGTGCGGAGCAAGGATCTGGTGCCCGGATTTACTCCACGAGGGTCAGTGGCATCATATCGCCGTCGTCCTGAACCGCGCGGTTCTCAAAAATTCGAGTTTCTCTTTGTACTTGGACGGTCAACAAATCCATAGTCAAAAAGTAACATTCGCATCAATCACTTTTCAGGCGCTGATTGTTTTCCGATATTTTTAACACTTTTTCTTTTCTTTTCAGCTTCATTATATTACACAATCTCCTGGAGGCGGTGCGGCTAATTTGATTGTGGCATCGCCAGTTTATGGGTACATAGGAACGCCCCCGTGTTGGCGTCGGTACTCGAAGCTTGCTTGGAAACAAGGCCCTTGTCATTTGGCCGAAGAAGTCTTTAATTCTCAAAGTATCATGACTCTTTTCAAACTGGGTCCGCATTACATGGGGAGCTTGCAAGCTCCGCAATTAACTGGTAAAGTTTCATAAAGTTCATAAAGTTTCAAGTCCCTTTGAAGAATCACAAGAAAAGGTAACGATATTTATTTTGCAGGACCGGAACCGTTACCGGCGCTTGTGGCGGAAGAAAAAGTCGTTTTTGGATTGAATGCCAAAGCCATGTCGCAATTGACACTCGCCAAGATCAGAAAAGTTTACAGCAGAGCCGATAACAAATCTATTGCTAAACAAGTACAGACTACATTTAATAAAACAACGAATGTAAAAATCTTGATAATTCAATTTAACCATTTTCAGCTTGGGATGTCTTCGCACGAGAACGCGACGCCGATTCGAGTGCTGCATAATTCCGCTGGACATCTCAGTGGTCCCGCGAGAGCGTTGGGCGGCGTCGTCGTTGGTTACCTTGGGGTACGAGTTTTTAGTCCTCGTCCCGTTGCTGTTGTAATCGACAACGTTGGCGGTTGTTCCGTATTATTGGGTAACTTATGTTTCATGTTACAACATTGAAATGTTTGGAAGAAACGTGTTTATAAACGATTTTTGTTTTTTAATCAGGAATGATTGCGATGGCCCAAGATGTAGAATCGTTGTACGCCGCTGTGAAAGCTCTGGTATGCGTCGTGCGATCTAATCAAGCCGCCCAGCAGGAAATGGACAGACGAAGGGGCTATCAAACTCTGGCGATGTTGCTGAGGCGGAAATGTCCCCTGCTGAATAGTCACATTCTGCACCTCACTTTCAGCCTCGTGGGCACCGTTGACAGCGGTCGAGAAACCAGCGCTATCCCGAACGTTACCGCTTTCCAGGATCTTCTGTGCGATCTGCAGGCACGAGCGAATTTTAATTTTAATCGCGAAGTTTGTTAAATGTAATGTTTTATTTTTGTAATGATTGGAATTTCGTAGGTGTGGCACGAAGCCCCGGGCGATCTTCTGCGATCGCTTCTGGAACATTTGTATGAGCTCATAGCGGAGTCCAGTGAGAAGAGAACGAACCTGAGATTAATGCGGGATTTGCAATTGGTTCATAAATTGTTGCACATTTTAGACGATGTCAAGCAAAATACCACCAGACAAGTGCTCTTATCTTTACTCAGTTTGTTGCTATCGCAGCCTCGGCAAGCTGATCTTTTGTGGTGGGCATTTCTGTGAATTTTAGTGGCTTCTTGTCAAGAGGAATCCGTAAACTCTTTTTTTTAATTTTATAGGTTTGGACAATACATCGTTGCGACGCTGCCGCTGACGTCGGAGAAGCACCTCGTTCCCCGGGAAAATGAAGGAGCCAAAGAAGGAGAAGGCGAGAGCATACTTTTGCGGAATCGGTGCTTGCAGTTGCTGCATTCTCAGTTGTTCAATGCTTCCAAGATCAATGCTGTGTAATTTATACCCAAGATTTTGTAAAATCGTCGATACCCCAAATTTCTGTTTTGACATGTTTTTTTATTTTCCAGCATGTGCGAGGAAGTTGCAAAAGTTCTTGGATTGGATTGGGTGCTGCTGTTTCTTCAAACTGGACTTCATAGTTCGACGGTGGTCTGGGGATTGCGGATTTTAGTCGCGGTTTGCTCGATGCAATCGATTCTGCAAAAATTCAAAGAAGGCACGAGCAACGGTGGTTGGCTGAGACACACGGATCACAATAAAGTCGCTCTAGCCCTTGGTACATCTTCCAAAAAATGCTCTTCCATGATGAGAAAAAGTATCTGATTTTCGTGACCTTTTTTTAGGCTGCAATCAACAAATGAGTGGCGGAGAAACCAAATCCACGGGCTTGCACGTCCCCGGATTTCAGCATCTGGGTTGGCTGCTTCCCCAGCACGTCGATCTCGTGCCGGAACTTTACTTTTTATTCATCGGGTTGATGATGGGGCAACCAATAAAACTGTTGCCAGCGGATTCCAAAGTAATCAATAACAAGATGTCGAAAAAATTATTGTTCGAAGAAACAACATTGTAATTTCAACGATTTTATTACAGCTCGACCTTGACAATGTTTGGAACTTCATGTTCGGCGTGCCGGCGAATCACTCGTTGTCCTCTTTCGCCGGGAGGATAAATCTGTGCCCGGAGGCAGTTGTTACGTTGCTGGCGATGGTCCGAGTGATGGTCAACACTTACTCCAATGGGTCGGTTCTCGAAAACTTATAAAACGAAGAATTCTAAATCAAACAAATTGCTTCCGTTTTCCAGGCCTGACAATTTACCGGAATGGCTGCACGATTACCCGGTGACGATCATACAATTCCTCTTCTTCTTGTACCACAATTTCACGGATTTCATGCAGGCTTTTATGTCTGCCGAAGTGTTGGGCGCTGTGGCTGGTACTTTGTTTCCGAAATCCACGAATAGCAGTCAAGACAGTAGCGGCGCGAGCACCCCAGCGGACGAGGTGAATCATGTCACACTGGAGTACGGAGAAAGAAGAAAAATGATTGAATATTGTAAACTAATGCCTCTTTCTTGTACACCAGGAACCCGTTCTGGTTCGCTCTCCATCGAAAGACATCGGCTTGACGAATCACCCGGTGCGAAAATTCGCCATGGATTTCTTGCGCGTCATCATCGTGGATTCGCTTTCTTTACCGGTGAGCGCGAAATCGCCCCCGGCTATTGACCTCGTCCTGGAGGCTTGGCCCGAGCACGCTTCAACAGGCCAACAGACGAAGTACCAAACGGAGGTTCTAACAATCTTGATGGAGCATCTTTTAGTGGCTGACGTTTTAATCGGCGAACAGGCCGCGCTTCCAGTCGTCCCCGGCGGTTCCGCCAACAACATTACCAACAACGTTTGCTACGTTACTGCCAGGATCGTGGACAAACTTTGGCAAGGTGATTTTGGACGAGATTAAATTTTGAAGAGTTTTTTCGTAAATCTAATTACGCAATTTTTCAGGATCGTTGACGAAGGACCCACACGACGTTTTTGATTTTATCGTGAAGCTCATTGGTCAAGCAAAACGCAGACAGGGCGCGGTGAGCATGGAAGGGCTTTACCACTGCTTGAACAGGACGATTTTGTTTTTACTGTCGCGATCGACGGATTCTATTGCCGATCAGATGGCGGTTCTCGAAGCCCTGCATAAATTGACCACTCACAGGTACACATCTAGAACACCGAGATTCATCGGATCCCAAGACCCGAATCTTCATTTTTCTTTGTCTTCCAGATTACTCGTCTTTGGGGCTGGGAATCACGAGCTGGAATTCGTGGGTTGCTTGACGTATTGTCTCCTGCAGCTGACAGCGGACATAAAAATCATGCTGGACACGAACATGAAGACAACCTGGCACGTGAATCCCCAGGTGGAGTCGAGCGACGATCGACTGACTTCGCATCAAGGACATAATTTAACGGCCGTCGCGGCCACGCGAGTTTGGGAGGAATTGTACGTCTGTAAAAAGCCGGCGATCGAGGAGATTTTTAAGATTACTTTGCCGCCGCCGGCTGGAAACGAGCGAGCACCGGAGCTTATAATTCTGCGGGAGTACGTGCACGAAGCGGCTTCGAGGCTGTGGTACAACTACGTCGTCCTCGAGAGAAAAGCGCCTTACAGGGTGCCTTGGGAATTGCATAATCAGATTCAGTCGGTGGGTCCTGTTTATGTTCTTTTTTAATAATAAAGGAAGAATTGAAATTTACAATATTTCCGTTTACAGAAAATACAAAAAGTAACCGGTGGATTGACCCGACTCGCGAGCCGAACGAAAGTCAGGAAGGAAGAGTCGGTGCGGGTGAAATTGAGGGTACACCAAAGCACCGTGGCGCAGTGGACGGAACAGCACGTCGCTCTGGTTCGGGAACTCGCGGCTGCGAAGAGACTTCAGCATCAGCAAACTAACGAGCACACGCAGCGATATGTTTATCAAGTACATTTGATCTAAATAAACAATGTAAAGTGAATTTGAATCGATGGATTACTAATTGTCTTTTTTAATCTCGATAGGAATGGCTTCAAACGGAAACGGAACTGACGCGAGAACGTGGACTGTGGGGTCCGCCAACTCAAACGATACTCGATAAATGGATGCTGGACATGACGGAAGGTCCTTGCAGAATGCGAAAGAAGATGATGAAGAACGAACTCTTCTACATTCATTATCCTTACAGGCCTGAACTCGAACACCCCGACAACGTAATTTAGAGCTGCCACTTTGAACTCGCCAGTTTCATTGTTTAGTTTTGTAAATTAACTTTGTTTTTAGAAACAACTGAAGTACAAAGTGGCCTCGAGCATGGACAGCAAAGATTATTACTTGAAGCAACTTGGTAATTCTTCGGGGATGTTCGAGCGCGAGCGCGACCCGGTCATAGACGAAGTGCCGCTGAGTATGAACGCGGGCTCGACGGACAGCGAACCGCCGATGGTACCATGCACCCTTGAGAGACACGCGAGCGAACCCGATGAAATTATCGAGGACAATGAACAAGAGGAGGAAATCGCTCAGACCGTGCCAGACAATCAAACGCTTTTGAGACTGCTCGAGGAGCACGAAAAGGTTCATTTTCAGTGGCTCGGAAAGTTCTTTTATTTTTACAAAATAATTGTTTTTTCAGATTAGTCACATGTTTAGATGCGCCCGGATACAAGGCCTGGACACGGTAGAAGGGCTCCTGTTGTTCGGCAAAGAGCACTTTTACGTCATCGACGGATTTACGCTGCTCAAGTCGCGGGAAATTCGGGACATCGAAAGTGTGCCGGAAGCTTACGAGCCGATTTTGCCGTCTCCGGGTTCGCCTCGACGATCCAGAGCCATGCGCCAGTGTTCCAAGTTCAATTACGAGGACATTCGGTAAAGGATTATTGTTTGGAAGAGAATGCGTTTTTTTGATGTGAAAGAAACTCATGACTTTTGGCGTTGGTTTATAGGGAAGTCCATAAAAGGAGGTACCTGCTGCAACCTATGGCTTTGGAAGTGTTCAGCGCTGATGGGAGAAACTATCTCCTGGCGTTTCCGAGGAAGCTGCGGAATAAGGTGTACCAGAGATTTATGACCTTTGCTACTGCCATTGCTGATAGTGCGCAGCAGTCGGTCGCGGGGCAGAAAAGGACGGCGAACGTGGAGCAAGCGACGGGGCTGCTTTCCAGCCTTATCGGCGAAACTTCGGTTACGCAGCGCTGGGTGGTCGGCATTGTTATTCTACTTTTTTTGTGTGGAAGGAGCACTTTTCATAGCCCATTTTTCTTTTCATTTTAGAGAGGAGAAATATCGAACTTTCAGTATCTGATGTATCTGAACACCCTGGCGGGTCGAAGCTATAATGATCTTATGCAGTACCCGATTTTCCCATGGATTCTGGCGGATTATGACACCGAGGAACTGGACCTTTCGGATCCCGCGACTTTCCGGGATTTTGGAAAACCCATGGGGGCGCAGAGTCCGGAAAGATTGCTGCAGTTTAAAAAGAGGTGAGAAAAGGTTTATATGTGGGATCCGTTTTACTCTTCTTTTTTGTGTTTTCAGGTACAAAGAATGGGACGACCCGCACGGGGAAACACCGCCGTATCATTACGGAACTCATTATTCCTCCGCCATGATCGTCTGTTCGTATCTGGTCAGGATGGAACCGTTCACCCAACACTTTTTGAGGCTTCAAGTATGTCAAATCACACTAAAGAAAATTATAATTTATTGATCATCATTTCCAATATTAAGAAATCTTTGTTTTGTAGGGTGGACACTTTGACTTGGCCGACAGAATGTTTAACAGTGTTAAGGAGGCTTGGTTGTCGGCCTCGAAGCACAACATGGCCGACGTCAAGGAACTCATCCCAGAATTTTTCTACCTTCCCGAGTTTTTATTGAATTCCAATAACTTCGATTTAGGTGAGGAAGATTCGAAGCAGTTCAGCGAAGTTCTTTTTATCGTTTGCTTTTGTTCGTGTTTAGGTTCTAAGCAAAGCGGCGTGCAACTCGGGGATATTGTTCTTCCACCCTGGGCCAAGCAAGATCCTCGCGAGTTCATTCGAGTTCACAGATTAGCTCTGGAGTGCGATTACGTGTCCCAGCACCTTCATCAATGGATCGACTTGATATTCGGTTACAGACAATACGGTCCTGCAGCAGTCGAGGCCGTCAATGTCTTCCATCACCTTTTCTACGAGGGCAACGTCGACATTTACAAGTTAGATCCCATTTCGGATTAGGATTTGGAATAATCTTGAAGTCGAATCAGAATTGTAATTTCATTTTTGGATTCCAGCATCGACGATCCGCTGAAGAAAAACGCAACAATAGGATTCATCAATAACTTTGGCCAAATACCCAAGCAGTTGTTCAAGAAGCCGCATCCGGCGAAGAAAATGACCCAGAGGACCAGCGTCATCGACCCTGGCCCGATAACTCCCGGACTGAGCTTTACCACCTCCGATCGACTTTTCTTTCATAACCTCGACAATCTTAAACCTTCGTTGCAACCGATCAAAGGTCCGATTTGTAAAAATAAAGCTTCGTCGAATGAGAACATTGTAAAATCCTGGGTTTTTACAGAGCTCAAAGGACCCGTCGGGCAAATCCTGCACATCGACAAGGCCGTGCTCGCGGTCGAGCAGAACAAGAGCTTGATACCGCCTTCGTATAACAAATACGTCGCCTGGGGATTCGCGGATCATTCTTTGAGAATTGGAAATTACGACAGCGACAAGGCGACTTTTGTGTTCGAGACGATAATTCAGAGCAGCGGGGAAATCGTCGCTTGCGTCTGTTCGTCGGCCAAACTCGTTGTTACCGCCGGGACCAGTTCGGTTGGTAGAAAATGAGGCGATCGTGCATTCTTCACACTTAAATTTGCTTTCGATTTTAGGTCGTCACCGTCTGGGAATACGCGAAAAAGCAGTTGGCGATAAAGCAGTGTTTGTACGGGCACACCGACGCCGTGACGTGTCTGTCGTCGAGCACCGCGTACAACGTCATCGTGTCCGGTTC
>JABFQM010000583.1:0-32598 GCA_022816865.1 Zelostemma sp. ZL-2020 | reverse complement strand
ATTGTTTATTTTTTTATTTAAAAAATGTCATATATGACCATATATGACCGTATATGATCATATATGGCCATATATGACAACCTCATATATGATCATATATGTAATTTGGCCATATATGCTCATGTATGGTCATATCTGAGAAATTTTTGACCGGGTTCGAAAAGATTGAGGCGCAAATTGAAAATTACACGAATTAAATGTCGTTTTAAAATAAAAATTGAGAAACTATGTTTACTCGTTTAAAAACGGAATCAATTTTAAGATTTATTATTTTACAGGTGCATCGAACTTTCTATTCAATGAATAAATAATCCCAAATTTTTAAATGTAATGTTTATTTAGGCTATGTACAACACATACGTACAATACGTGACCCTTGCTTAAAACTAAATTACGCACGATCGGAATTGCGTTTCCATAATCTCTTTAATCCTTTCAACTTCTCGATCTCGCGCCGAGTTACACACAGTAAAAATGATATCGTTTCATCGAATACTTTTTAGTTGATGTTCCTTTGCGTGTTCTCCTTAACTTTAGAATTAATGACATGATGAATTATACTGGAAAAATGTTTCTTTATAAAGTTATTATTTCCAAGTGTTGTTTCTCTTGCAATTTTTTAACAACTCGAGTTCGAAATCAAACGAGAAACTTTCATCCGTTGAGCACTGCAGAATTTGTTTTCTAGAACAATCAAGATCTTGAAGAAGTCCACAATATATCAATGTTGTTCCTTAGGGAAGCACACACGTGTATGTACTCTCATGCGTGATATGTTACAATTTTATTTCATCCTTTCCGAAGTTTAGGAACATTTTGCGTCGAAAACCGCGAGTTATGATCGCGGAGAACTACACAAAATTGTGTAACTGATGTTCACTTTCGAATCCATGTATTGAGTAGACAGTTATCGAAAAGTAACACCGACATAGACAATTGTTGATTGGACAGACTCCAAATATCACGACTGAACAGCACCAGGGAAATTAACAGCTTTTCGAATCGATAAAATTTCCGTCAAACTAAAAAAAAGATTTCTCAACATGTAAATTTAATTAAAAATTTGATGATCAATCACGAAAGTTCATAAGGTCTAAACATTTTCACGCTTCAGTGTTACACTTCAAAGTTTATAAGTTACAAAAAGGAATTGTATCGTTTATAAATAATTCAACGCAAAACTGATTTAAAAAAGTTGAAGTTTGTGATGAAAATAAATGTAAAGGACCCTGGAGCAATTCAGATTTCGAAAGCAAAATACTTCCACTTTCCTTTTCAACTTTTCGTTTTTTTTATTAACAACAAAAGCACAGAGAAATAAATTACCTAATAAGTTTATTAATTGTATGTATACACTTTAAAGGACATTGAAAAATCGCATACGCTAGTCTATCTGCTGAGTACGCTATGTAAATATCGCTTTGGTTTATTATTTACAATTGGTTTAACCTTTTTGGTCATTAACAAAAGTACTTCGATGATCGTTGTTAAGAAACTAATGAAACAACGCTTATTTCGAAAAACGCACGACCGTTTCACACCAATTGTCTACATCATTCTCGTAAATTAAATCGACAATTGTTTCAAATCATTTTAATCGACACTGATCTGAAGTTGGCTGTAAGACAATTTGTCACGAATTATTGGGTCGAATGTCCATGATTTATTCCGATGTAAAAATGCCCTCGCGATGAACAAAAAATATCGTTGTGTAAAATAAAAGAAACTAATTGGGACTAGATTTGGACTAGATAAGTACAGTCGTAAACGTAGGTCGATCTATACGACGAGCATCGTGCCATTTTTTTCTTCATTATATTTTTCTTATCCGATAGGTTTTGTCTTCTTCTCTCCTCGATTCTTGTTTTCCTCTCTTCGTGTTTCGAGTGTCTCCAAATCGAGATGATAGCGAACAAGATCGATTATATTTAACTTGTTTCGAAAGTTTATGGTACCAAGTGAAAGAAACGAAGGTTCATCCGTGCGTGTAGGAATAACACTTCGCGCCCTTCATAGCCTAAAATTATGTTTGATATTGAAGCATTGGTGCGGCGAGATTCGGATGATGAGCTGTGTTCATTCTTAGAGCCGAGATGCTTTTATTGTACCATTCTTCTTCGACGCCCATTCCTAGAAATTTCATTCGTACCGTTAACATTTCGAAGAGATTTTCAACAACCACAAAAAATAACATTTTGTTCTGTTGAATCAATAAATAAATCAAAAGAAGCATTTTACTTCACTGGCGAGATATTTCTAAATGCAAAAAAGCAAAATTTGTAAACCAATTTCACGGATAAAAAACGATCCTAAATCTTAATCGAAGCAGCGATTATTTCGATCGAAGTATCAAAATCATCTCTTCTTTCGCGACTTTCATTGGTCATGTAAATTCCAATTTTACAAACAATGATCTTGATAAAAACAACAACGTAAAATTATAATTGCGAATCCTGTGTCGATAAAATGTTGCTTGTTCTCTTCAGGTTATGTTGAGGTTTGGTTTCTTTTTAAGTGCCAGAATCAAGGTAATGGTTGATTAGCCCGAAAAATGTGTTAACCAAATCTGAATCATAACTTATTTAAGTACATGAACAAGATTTAAATCGCTTAATTAAAGTTAAATCGCTAGCAAAAACAGATATTCCGTAGAAGCAGTGCGAAGCTGTCAAAAAGCAATTCGCGAATAGTCTTGATTTGATTCAAAAGCGATATTCCATCCCATGCCGGAAATAATGTAAGACGGCGCTGAAGCGGAAATGGAGCGTCTTCGAGGGAGTAAACGTCTCGAGACGTTCACGATTCGCGCTATTTCCGGTCCTTCTTTTACTATATTATTCAATAATGCTTGGCAAGGGTCAGCTTCGAAGGTGACCAAAGAGATACGACATGTCCGGTACAAACGTGCACAATTTAATATCGTATATAAGCGCTTGTGATTTTCAGCAATTTCCAAAAACCATTTCTTATCAACGAATTTTTTAATACTTTCCAACCTTTTCCCTTTGACTTTTTCGCTACGTACATTAAGTAAATGATGAATTTTTTCATCTGCGTAAAAGCTTTTACTTTTTTACTCACGTAAAATACATAAATGAATTTTTTATTCGTTTAAACTGTATCTTACCCATTGCATCTTGCCGCATCCCGGTAACTGCGGACATATTCGACGCAGAATGAGACATGGAAAATGGTTGACTCATGCTCGGATAAGACGTCGTTCCCATCTGCGTTACAAATAATGGATTCGCATTAAAAACATATGTATTAAACCCGGAAAAATGTATTCCGGCGAACTAAATTTCACCTCTTTTTCCGTGCGTTTATTGCTACAATTTGCATTTTACATTGAAAATACGGCGCCGGGAAACGGTTCGTTTTATCTTCCGAAAACAAACTTCAGTTTTGTCGTATTTTTGAATTGACGCATGGAATAATTATAATGATTTGTTTTACTAAACAATGTTTTCACTATCGAAAAATGTTGATTGGGAAACAACGTCTTTTTGGTAATGTGAAACAAATGAATACAGCGACTGTAATCATTAACAGAATTGAAGCAGCTGGTTTGGTAATCCGTCCTATCAAATTAATCAGTCGGAATGCAATTTAGCCACATCGACCGATATTGATGCGCCGGACGGACGTACCAACGTTACACTCGAGGTACCTTTAATTTGATACCTCAGGGTTTAAATCATTAATGAGAAACGCATCAAATTCGTTTAGCCCTGTTCGTACGTGGCAAAATATTCGTACTTTGTGCAAGTTTTTTTTCATTTCTCGAACAGTTATCACTCCTCGATTACATTATCTATTATAATTCGATAATTGACCGGTGTGATAACGATAATCGAACGTTGTGTATAATTTTGCGACTCACCTGAGGGTAACGATTAATTCCGTTCATACTGTTGTGGGGATGAGGATAAGGTTGATAACTTCTGCTGGCGCTAGGATAAATGTTTCTCATCATGGCGCCTTGACAAGCCGGAATCGGCGCGAGTGCTTTGTGCAACTGCTTTTCTTGCTTTCGGTATTTTGCTCTCCTGTTCTGAAACCACACCTAAAAAACATTCATATTTTTAGACTGCGAACCAGTAATTCCAGACCCCAAAATCTATGTTTGAGGTAGGACTTCCACAGAAGTTATTAACTTTGTTATCAACAATATCTCTTTGGTATCTACTGAAATTAATCTGATTTTGCTTTGCGACCACTCATTGTGTTCGTTATTGGATTAAAAACAATTAACCTTTTGAAAATGTACAAAATAGTTGATTATTGAGGAGTAACATGATTTTATTTACAGAATACGATAGCACCTAGTTTAAACAAACACATGTTCTTCCTCAGTGATTGACGGTTTTAAAAATTTTGAACAGATGAATTGTTTAAAATGTAATAACGAATAAAATGAGCGGTCGCAAAGTCAAATCAGTTGAAAAATACAAAAATTCTAAGGAAGAGAACTGAAGAAAATTCATTGTACTTCCACAATGTCTATCATTAATGATTTTTTTCAGGATAAATAAGAGTCATTTTAGAAGATAGTTCATAGCGTTGAAATAGTTTTTTCCGTCAAAAATTGATGATCGCGAGAGTTCTACCTCAATTCGACGATAACTGAAATTCCGACCCACAAATTGAACGCAATTTTTCCGTGTAAGACACAATAATTTTCGTTGTTTCATGGGATTAGAGAACCATGCCTAAAGTTGCCTAAAACACGAGCGTCATGGCTACCATGACGCTAACCCCTCTTTCCCTCGATATTTAGAACAGAAAAGCTCGTGACTTTGTTGGTGGGTTTGCGAGGGGTGGTCACCCTCGTGATGACGTCGCCGGTGTCCCGCGATTGGCCGGCACCACGCGACTAACGTCAGTTCGTGTTTCCTCATTGGCCGACACGTTTTATCGACATTTCCACCCTTCGCGAATAACCAAGGAAGCAGGGGTGAAAAGCACATAAACATGGCGCTTCCGACGAAGTAGTTCTGCCGGGACAGAAATGATTTCTCTGATATTTGTTACAGTCATAAAACGTACCGAAAAACGTGTACGTAAGTTTAAAAAAATGTAAAAAGAAACCTTTAATTCCATTTCCATTTTCAAGCGGCGGAAAAATTTATTCTTTTTACGCGGTAGGGTAAATTTTGGCAAGATTTTCATTGAAGCTAGTTGCGCGGGCTTATTGGCAGAAACACGTTGTGGAGCTTCTCGTTTCAGAGCGCCGATAAAAGAGGAAGAGCCTTTTTATTCCGTGCTTTTACCAAGGAGCTTTTCGAAAACGTGCTCGCGCGTCCCTCAAGACGCACGTCCTGCAAGAACTAGAAAGCTAAGAGTTCGTAATTCAATAACCGTGCTCTTCGGCTCTCTCTCCTTTCATCGCTTTCCAAGCTCTTCTCTGTACTCTACTCGCTCTCTATCTTTTCCAGCGTTTCCCTGTTCGGTAAGAAGCTACGTCAATGCCGTGATGTCACTTTCCCCAGGGTACTACTTCTTAAAATATCCACTACTTAAAAGACTTTATAGAAATGGAATCAAGACTGTCTTGTCATTACAATGCCTGTGTTGTTATTACTCTCTTCCATTGTTTTCTCGGAGAAAATAATAGGATTATTATGTTGAAATGGGAACAAAGAAGAAACATAATGTTGTTTAAAAATACCACGGTTTCTTTTGAAATAGTCGGAAGATGAAAAGCCGCATTACCTTACAAAAAATACGGGTAAAACACCATTGAATAACGCAGATAATATATTTATTTTGGAAAATCCATTTCTTCGCAAGTGGATTAGAGTAGTAAGAGTGAAATGAAGACTTAATCAACTTAATATCGCGGTAACGGTTTCCTCTTTTCCCGAGTAATGAGATTTCTTGTACAAATCAAGTTTTTCTCGCCATCACATTCTCTACTTTCTATTAATTCCCAATTACTTTATCCGATTGGAATGAGCTGAAAAAGTGTGGCGAATTTTACCTATCAATACGATGAGGGAGGTATAATTTCGGATGTTTAAACGCGTTTAATAGTAAATTACGCGGGGCTAATTTCGGGTTTTAACGAGGTCGAAAAGAGTGATTACTCTTAAATAACAAATTATTTAATAATTAAATGATACGTCTCGAAGCGACCCTCCATTTTCCCGGGAACGAATATCCGAGGAGACGAAATTTTCGGGTAGTATCTACCTCTGAGATTCGAGGGTCTTGCAGGGACATAGCTGCGAAGAAAGAGAGCCCTGTTGAAGAGGTATAGCAAGGCTGAGACGTTTCGGATCTATCTAGGGTGAAGAAAATTAGATTTAAAATGGCGGCTCAGATATAATGGCAGCCTCCGGTACAGCGTCGCCCACCCCAACTCGTCTCAACTTTGCAGCCCTCATAGAACTCCTTCCCCGTGCCGCCCCATATCGTCATCTCGTAGAAATAGAATGCCGTAACTAGTGCGGGAGCTTTTAAAGGAGTTGCTCCGGGCAAAGCTCCCGTTTCTCTTTTTTCCCCGTCGTTAAGAACCCCTATTGGATATTGACTATTTAATATTCCAGCGCTTATGTTTTTAATCCAGCCGTCAAATCTACCTTTGAGACGCGCAAATACCTTCACACTTACAACCATTTTTTAGTTACTCTGAGGAAAAAGATTGGTTTATTTTCGAGACAGCAAAAGACTGTAGTTGAGGTATACCTTCCACGGTAACAAAAATTTTATTCAGTTCTCTTCCTTAGGATTTTGGTTGTTTGGAGTAACTAATTCTCAAGTGAATATTTTCCATTGATCTGACGTAGCACATTTTTCTCAGTGCACTTTATTTCACGATGTTCACGATGTTTGGGGCGTTTACAAAAATGGAAACTGCGAAGTAAATTAAAAACGAGAGGAGAATATACTATGTTGGTACATCAAGAGAGTTACATGAGTACGAATGAGTAGGAACTGAAATAGCTTAAAAATCTGTGCAGCTTGAAAAGCTGCATTACGCGGAAATTTTTAAGCTTTTATTAAAATTTGCGTGGAGTATCCTTATATTTTGTCAGCAAGACCGAATCGTCAGTTTTAGACACTTTGTGCATAGCTTATTAGGAGCAGACTATAAACAAACCGCGTTCCACTTGGCATTGCAGTTTAACCGGATTAAGTCTCAGTGGTCCCCGAGCTTTTATCGCAAACAACACTTTTGCATTATATATCAAAAGCGTAAAACGCAGCAGCGACTGTTTTAATATGTACCGCGTTGATTCGAGGAACCCTACACCCAAGGATTCTCGTGGTTGGGAAATATTTAAACTTTTACACTAATTGTACAAGTTTTTCGGGTTGCGTTTTTACCTAAAAGGCAGAATTTTGTAGAGAGGTCTCGGAAACTGAAATGAACCTGAAAATTTGTCCAAATGATAAGAATCAATAACGTTTATCATTGAACAACAAAATTATTTGGAAAACCATCGATAACATGAGAGTTGTTGAAAACAGGACAAAATCACCCCCGATTATGAACTTCATACGATTCGTAACCCTCAAAGGCGGAAAAATCTTCGATCGACATTTGCGTCCATAATTCAATTCAGTCACCCTACATGCGTTTTTGATTTAATTACAGAGATGATTCACTATCGAAAAGATGCGTGAGTCGCGAATTCTCCGGAATAAAAATCACGTACGCGCGTATTTGATTATTTTGGTCAATATTGTTGAAAATTTGTCACTTCAAAGGTACGAATAGTAACATTTGTTTTATTACTATAAATTTTCAACTTTTGCCCAACTTTCATGGAAGTTTATCGAGGTCAGTGGCCCGATAACGGCCAGCATCTTTATAAATTAATTATAAATAAATCACATTGATGTATCAATTTTAGCGTAGGGCAAGTGAATAAAAAAATGCACTAAAAAACTATTTTCGTGGAAAGTCGCGAAAACGTCGACATTAGCTTCGTTCTTGATACATAAAAACGAAAATTTGCCGTCATTCATAACCGACATTTGTTTCATCGATAAATCAAAAAAATACGCCATGAAAATCAATTTGTTACGAATGGAATGACGAACAAAATGAGCGATTAAAAGAAAAACCGTATAATTTTTTGACCAACGTTTTTGTGGGTAAACGAGATCGAGTAACAAATTCCACCCTTAATTTTATGCATCACAGCGATAGTAAAATCTTGAAAGTAATTCGCTGTATGATTGTATTAGGGTGTACATTACGACATATGTGACAAGAGTCAACGTTCATGTCAACGCTGCTTGAGTTAATTAACCGAATCCTCTGGAGTATACATATATCTGTTGCTTAAAATCAATCAAAGAAGATATAGGATCATCGCCCAATCTTGCACATGAATGAAGATTTCAAGAAGACCTTCAAATTGCAGATACAAGTAGTTGAACAAATTTAAAAACTGGGCCCAAAATAGATTCAATAATAAACCAACCTTCAGACCCAGATTAGGCCTAAATTAGACCCGAATCGTACCTAAAATCAAGCTTAAAATGGAACATCAGGTCTAATCTAGGTCAAAACTAGACCTAATCTTGTTCTAAATCTGGCTCGCCCAAGATTAGGCTTAGTTTGGACCTAATTTCTCACAAGGGATTACTTTCCTGAAATAATTACTTTTTATTCGTTGAAGATTGCGTGCCAGTTTGCACGTATAAAAATTGAGAAACCTAGTTACATCGACATTAAGTTCAAACTGCAATGCAATGTGGCCAAGCTCAAGTTCGTTAAGTTAATCTGTTTAAGCATCAGACCGATTTAACACGATTCGGCACTCAGCAGAAAACGTTCCAAGAACGAGGAGTCCGTGCAAGATTTACTTTCCGTACTGTTAAAATTCTTGGAGCGTAATTAAATATTTTACAATATCTCTCGAACTAAATTATGATAGAGATTTCACACAACGTACGTTTTGTTTCAATAAACCGTGCAAAACATGGAAATTCATTCAGTTTTTGCGCGCCCGGTTTTCTCTGCAGTAATTTTTTAAAACATCGAACTCACCTGGATTCTAGCTTCGTTCAATTTCGTGCTTTTCGCTAGTTCCTCTCTGCAGTATATGTCTGGGTAATGAGATTTCGCGAATGCCTGTTCCAATTCCGCGAGCTGCTCCTACAAACAAATAAAGCCATACACACTGTGTATATAAGCTTGAAAAGGTTTCGGGACAATCGACAATGGAATCGCAAGCACTGGAAAATGAAAATTCATTTGTAATAAACAGAACAGTGCACTAATTGTCACTTTAATGTATGCAATTACTCTGGTTGAATTTGAAAATCATTATTTTAATAAACTGAAAAAATTGTGTGAATAATTGCGCGAAGAAGATTAATCTTTTTCGTGTTTATTTGTTCACTTCCTGGTGCAACAAGAAAATCAATGTTTTGCGTTTAAAAAAATGCCAATTATGGGCTTTTGGTGATGAAAATGTAACGAAATCGTAATGAGAAAAGCGTAATTAAAAACGTCTTTTAACCAACCTGTGTGAAGGTCGTTCTATGCCTCCGTCGAGCAGGCGTCGGACAACTCGCCGTGGTTGGCGTGTGACCAATGTGGGGACTGGATCCACAAGGTTCGGGTTTAAGTTTTTTAAAAGCTCCTTCCACCCCTACAAACAACGGAATTCCGCAACGTTATCACAAGCTTCCAACCATCTTCCATCACTTCGGACATATTTTTTCAGCACTTCCAAGTTCTACATTTCGAACTCATTTCATAGTATCACCTAATCATCCTAATCTTTCTTCTAATAAACAGAATACGAGATGATTCAAATGCTCTTCATGAACTGGGGTTCAATCTTCATCAACTGAAAATAGCGTCGAGACTATTGCTGATATGATTCGATTTTGAATCAATAGAATCAGTGGATGGTCTTCGACATGTTGACACAATTATTGACTGGGCAGCTTATGCCAACGGGACTTCTGACGTGGTAACACTAGCCAAGTCCCTCGCACTCCGCTAACTTGGTTAGGGCGTTAATGATCTAATCATGTTACATACTGATTCAATGTTCAAGGATGAATGCTGTCCACTTTACATACCTTGTCTCGTTACCCCCGGAGCAAGGAAACTCGGTCAAGTTCGCCGAAGAAGGCGAAGAGTTCACGAATTCTAATACTATCGACTTTGGCCTTTCTTCCTTTTCTTCTACTCTCATCATTCGAAAACACGGCCAATATCATGTGTTTTCCGAAGAAAAATGCAATCCCGAACATATGATTTGACCTAGAAATTGTACTTTTATGGAGCTTGGCAATTAAATTGATAGTTCTGAAGAAATTATTACGTTTCTCCACTTTCACTGCCAAATTAGCACTTGACCAGGCCTGAAAATGTCCAGTGTTTTGAATTTACGTAGCGATAAGAGATAAATTTTGATTTTGGTTGAGTATGATCAGGAAGATTCATTCTGGAATCGTTTTTCCTGAGATTGTTCCATTTTGGTTTAAATTTTGAGGAAAAGTTTCTTGGGGAGTTATTCTCGCAGCTGACAACTGTCGAAACTCGATTTCCATATGCAACATCGAAGAATCGACCCCTTTCTGCAATTCCGATCCCGACGGGATGCCCTCTCGAAAATCTAAGAGACCATCTGCCCACAAGTTTCTGGCACATCGGGCAAAAGTAATTAGCATCGATTTTAAGGAATCGGCGGAATCAACGAGACGTCAATGATTCCGGTCCTTTGAAAACGTGCTACGCGCCTCAGCTGCTTTTCTCCAACATCTGCCTGGGATTAGAGTAATTACCGGGAAATTCCGAAGATTAGTGTCATGTCAACGAAGGAACGGCAATTTTTCAACTCGTTCTACGGCGATTGAACTTCTTTTCCCGATTTCCGAAAGTCTTTATTCCAATCTTGGTCCCGATTCTTTTACCGCCTTCGCCGTGATATTTTTCGTCGGGCTCTTTCTTTTTCCCTTTTCGGTGAAATTGCGAAACGGAATACCGGCTTTCGTAGTTCCGAGGGAGGAAATTACGAGCGCGTTTATTAACGGAAGGCGAGAGAAACTCGAGAAATGGCCGCCGACGAGGTACTTTTAATTCCTGCGAAAACTCGCGGGATTAACTCCATTAACTTCTCTCTCGTTTTCTTCTTCCTACTTTGCCTTGCTCTTTCTTCTCTTTTCTCTATTTCATTTGCATCGGAATCGTTCCATCCCGCGCTGCAACTTCTTAACCTTGAAATCCTGCGTCTGCTAACATCGAAGATAATTTTTGTTCCGATGAAAAATATTTGTATCAATTAATATCGTTTTCAGAGTATATTTTTGATATAAAAGAACATATGATGATACTCGAAATGCCATTCTCAAGTGACTGAAAATCGAAAGGTGCCAGACTCGACGAGATTTCGGTTATTTGACGCTGTGGGGTGACCCCCATTAACGCGCCCCCGGCGTTAAGCTCTCTTTATCCCTATGAACACATAATAATAGCTCGTGGAACAGGTACCACCATATGTTACTTCGAGCCCTATTGTCAACACTTAAGCTCATCGTAGTGCCAACACGTGTACTCCGGACTCAATAACCGTAAAATTCATCTATCTCGAGAGGACACGATGTGCATTTTTCACTAATCTTTAAAATGTTCGAAAGGTGCTCATGCTTTTAGTGAGCAAGGGATGTTTTTTCTCGTTAGCGATATCAAGCGAATTTTTATTGGAAACCAACAAAAATGAGCTTTGAATTCCGTAACTGAAACTCTTGACGATCAAGAAATGCTTAATGAACAAATCAAATAATCTTCCAAAGGAGATTATTCCATGTTTCTTTTACGATTACTTGGAAGTCAGAAAATTGCTTTTTTAATCTTAGATGCAATGTCAGGAATTTAAATATAAGGTGGTACGAACAAAGAGAATCGGTAATGAAATTTTCAATTTCGTGTTGCAAATTTATGACTCAAGTATTTTGATCGGTAAACAACGAAAATTTACTGTAGTCACAACTGTTCATTTGATTCGTTTTATTTTTGTTTAACTTTTGCGTTATATCGAGATTTTTAACATCAGTCCCCAGGAAAAATGATTCAAGCCTGATCATGCTCATCCAAAGCAAAAATTCATCTTTAATAATTATCACATAGATTTAATCGGATACGATCAGACTTAATCAGGTTGAATCAGGCATTGTTTCCATAATCAGCCTAGATTTCCCTCGAATTCGAAAATCGCAATCAAGGCTTTCCTGGTCTTCAGCTTCTATTTTCTATTGGTTTAATGCTAATCATCGAACTGATGGTCTGATTAGGTTGAATCAGGCATGATTCGTCGTTTCCAAAGTCGGTCTAAACTTTCTCAAATTCTTGAGTATTATTTACGGCTTTCCTGATCGTCAGCTTCTATTTTCTAGCCATCGAATGCTACCAATTACTCATCTACCCTAGACAAACATCAGAAACATTGAACCTTGGTACCCACCAACGGTAGTAGTACCCCCAACGCTATTTCTTCCAGGCGTAGCTCCCGTTGTCGGTGGGCTGGATTCAAGACCTTGATGCACACCATATATCGCAAAATCTTGTTCGTTCGAGCTAGCGCTGCTACACTTCCTCTTCTCCTGATTATGATTCAAATGAAAACTATCGTTTTCAACGAGACCAACACCCAAAAGACCCAGATTAGGCCTGAGTTCATCCATCAGTTTGTTCTGACCGCAATTGGCCGCGGCTGCAGCTGAGAAGTTTAGCTGCCTGCTAAAGATAGCAGGGAAGATGTTGAATTGCTGATGATCCAAGCTCAGCGCTGTCGTTGACAAAGAGGAACCTCCAACGGAAGTTCCACCGACGGAACCAACTCCGCCACCCGGCCCGGTGCCACCAGATAAATCGTTAGCCAGGATGATGCCGGTGCGACCTTGCAGAGGTCTACCGAAAGTTTTGATCGAGTTTGACCTCTATGAAGACATTTTTCTATCTTCAGTTTTGATTCTTCCGTCTCATAGAGATCATGCAACTTGGAAGCAGATTTTCGGCTGATAAATCGTCACCGTTTTCGTATATTTCAAGGACGAACGAATTCACGAGTTGATTCAAAAGTTTCTTCGCGTCATTGATTTTATCGTTCTCCACTGCACCGCGATAAGCAATTCCTCGAATCACTACGTCTCGACAGAAGCATTCGTCACAACAAAAGGCTCGCGTCTCCTCTCGTGGCGCGGCACTTGTCACGTTGACAGTCTCTACTCCCGAGAGTGCAAGCTGCGGATGTACGAGACGTCACGTGTCACCAAGATCAACGGCACCTCGCACTGCGCAAACCATTCAACAAAATCCTTGTGTCCCGCAAAACTCCGCGAAAGCACAAAACGACTCGGCGCACTTGGCGGACCACGAAACGTTGCTTGGATTCGATCTCAATAAAATAGCCGCGAAACCGTGGGAAATCGTAGGAACGGGAGGAAAAGAAGAGGATAAATCCGCGAGGAATCGGTTTCGTAGCGCAGCGTCGAAAGATCCGTCGCGTTTTGACTCGGTCCGAATCGAAATTCAAATCGAATTATTGTCGATCCAATTAGGCGCGCGCTCTCTCAGCTGTAGCCGGGGGGACAAGCGCGACGAGCGACGGGTCCGAGGGGGGAGTCTTACCGGCTCGCGCGGGTGACCTTGAAAATTCAAATATCGAAATAATTGGAGAAAACGACGTTAAAGCCGAGACACCCGGAGAAGTCGTGGCAAAAGAGGCAACGTGGATGAGAGAGAAACCGAGGGGCACCGCTCGCCGTGAGTTCTTGTGGGATTCTGCCCGCGAAATGCAGTTATCCCGGAGACTTCGGGGGCCGCGCAGGAGGAGTGCGTGCGAATGAAACAACCCCCGACTCGGCTGATGATACTCAACCCTCGCAACCGAAAGCCCCCAAGCTCGTCCGGGGATTGGCTCGGGCGCGTAAGCGTTGCCCCGGTTACGACCAATCGGCGCTCTTCCCACAGTTCCGCGAAGCCTGCCACCAAAATGGCGCCCACCCAATGAAAATTCTTCCGGAAAATAGCCTGCGAGCGATTTTCTTTGCCCTCCCGTTGCCGCTCCGCTTTCTCTTCTCCTTCTCCCTCTTACTCTCCGTTCCCATCTTTCTCTGTGCTTCCTATTTCTACGCGTGTCCACACGCCAACCCCCTGCTACCACCACCCCCCCCTCCCCCTCCCCCCTCGAACCTACCCCTAACTACGTCGTCGTCATCATCGTCCCACTCTGACCGGTGCGATTTCTTCTTCTTTCTCATTTTTTTTTCATCATCTCGCGGCAGATAGCTTTTTTAATTCTTTTTCCTTTTTCGGGATTTGATTGTAACCTACACCAGTATTTCCTTGCATTTGTGTCCGTGGATGTGGAGCACGACGTGCACGTCGATGACGCGACGTGTGACATGCATGCGCCGAGTTCCCTGGACCCTGGGAGCGCGAGAGATAGACTCTATTTTCATATTATTTCCCGTTCGAGCGAAAATGCCGTGCCGGGATTACGTGCTTTTTTACCCGTTCAATTATTTTTGTAAATGAGATGAGTTTTCTTGATGACCTTACGAAACAAGGGGGAAACGGAAATTGATAATAATGAGAATTTTTTGTTTCCAAAGAAACTTTGCCCGGTCCGAAATGTTTCGGGTCATTGAAAATGGTTTCGTTGCATTCGAGCAATTTAACGAGTTGTTATCGAGTTTTAGAAAATGCATATTGCTCCGGTGCAAGTTTGGTCCGGCAAAGTTTTATGACCCGGATATTATGAAGCATTCGTTGATTAGATAAAATACGTTTTACGAAAATTGACATTCATTGCTCGACACTTCTCTCATTTTTCTTTCGATCGAACGATAAACACTGTAATTTCCGTAATATCTTTAGCGGTTCCCGCAGCGTCGAAAAATAAAGTGGACAACAATGAAAGTCGCGAGGAGTGAATCGGCTTTGGAAGTTAATAAAGCAAAAGACTCTTCCGGCTTTTTAAGCTCCGTGAAAACAGAACGCCCGCGACACGTGCCGTTAGTTTGGAAGCTGTAATTTGCCAAACAATGATCATTCCGGTATCAAAAGCGGGCCAATTCAAAACCAAAATCACCCTATTGAGGTTTCCTTTCGAGGAAACCGATGATTTCGACTTCCCACGGAGTCTTCAATAGTTTGATTTCAAATTGAATTCAATGAAACTGCAACATAAAAAATACAGGATTGTTTCATTTTCCGAAAACAAAAACGATGTTTTTTACCAATTTCCCAAACGTACATTTTCGTTTCTTGATTGGTTTTTATGATTCAGAAACGCGTTCCGCAGTGTCTGTAAATGTAATTACAGCGTAGCGCTGACACAGGGTTATGCAGGTCATCGACACACTAGGATTTATCAAACAATTGTTAACTCATCTCGCAAAAATAAGTGAAATCGAGTGCTTAATTATCGGACGGTAAAACCTCTTCATAAAACCAAACATAATCTCGATCTTTTTATTCAATTATGGGATAACTTTTGGACTACGAGATAAATAGATGACCTTCAGATAAGAACCAGATGGTTTTAGATACTTCTCAGATAATACTTGGATATGTTTAAGATGATTTGATATTTTTGGACGATTATTCAATCATTTTCAAATTCCGAGATGATGTTTACAAATAATTAGATAATTTCCCAAGTAATAATTATACTGGTAGATGTCCCAGTAATGGACCGGGCCGTGAAAAAAATACAAAGAACGTGATTATTATTAACTTATTCTACAAAACAAAAAGCTGTCGTTTCAGGCAACACTCGTAATTGAAAATAATTTTCAATTTTAATCGTAATCACGTTTTTCCCAGCCATGTCCATTACTGAGACATTCGTGCTTCCGACTACTTAATTGCACGTAATTAAAAAACTAATTACAACTGTACAAAAACAAAAAATGCAACTTGTTCTTAATAGAATTCTACATTATTCACGAAAAGAACAGAATCTAAAAAGTTTTTTTTCACTTAGAAATCAGCGTTTGAATTTCGAATTTGGCTTAGGTGGTCCATTACTGGGACATTTACCTTACTCGGAATAAAAGTCATGTTTCGCCGTAATAAATCTTGTTGGAACATGTTATTTGTACGAATCGTAGTCGGGGGATGAATCCTTTTTAGAGTAACGTCAAACCACTATTTGTATCCGATCATCTTTTCGATCTTTGATATTAAATTCACAAAGGGTAGATGACGCGATATGATTAGATTGAGCCGATAGTGCGGCGTTTTGACAAACCCCGTGGACCATATGCATTTGTACAGGGCACTTTAGAGCACCCACCAAGTAACAATTACACTCGACAAGTCAAAGCCTAATCACACAGAATTCTGCCTCGTTAAGATTCCGTACTTTTTCGTTACAATCGATGTATTCGGACAAGAGAATCTCGGGTCCATATGGGAAATCCGCCCACTAATTTCCTGTGCGAGGACCGCACTTTCACGATCTACAGATGGGTCTACATCTTTTGGAGTGCAATTCCGCTCCAAGAATGATAGCAATTAATCGGCTCTATTTAGAGTGAAAAAATTTACTCCAAAATAGTGAAGATCCACTCCAAAAGCAATCAACTCGAACTATAGGGTGGAATTCCACTCTGGAAGATTTCGCGATTCAATTAAACTGTATTTGCGTGAGAAATACTGTGAACAAGTTGGCTTCCGGTTCGTTGATGATTTGCGTGTAATGAGTTATTCCAATTTAATGTACGATATTCATAGCCGAGCGTATCATCGGCCGTACATGCATGATGAGGTGGATGCATCTGTCCTTCGGTCTTGTAAGAGTTTATTCGTGGCTAGTGTGACAGATTTCAACCACGCCTCGCCTGTGTGCAAGTCCCCTTATAACCAACCCACGTTTTCACCCTTCAAACGAAGCACTAGCATTTGTCAGCTTTGATCTACGTACATATTCCGCGAGGGTGCAACTGACTATCGACTTGGGTACTTTAACAAAATAGGACCAAATTTACACTAGACTACTTGATTACAGACGCGATAAAAAGGACTCTAGTTTCAAATCAACTCCCATACATTTTAATTATACATCATCTTCGGTCGGAAAACGCACACTTTCAAATCTGCAAACGTGCACTCTCGGAAACTTTTATAGAATTTTTTTAGAACTGTAACTATAAAAATTACCATCAGCTATCAACAATTAATGTATAAGCAATTGGAAATGCTTTATTATGCCGATAAAATATGAAAAACTTGATAACTTTGTATGCATTTTGTAGAATCGACAAATTAGATGCAAAAGATAACACGTGTAATTGATGTAGAAACGCGTCTTTGTATCAGATTTTCAACCGGAGCTTTTATCACGAAGGTATTGTTGTAATGAAACAGAATCGTTCAGAGTCACACCTTTCGCATGAACGTGGGCGTAACTCGGAACGCGAGCCCGGAAATTAGCCTATTCAGAGTATGCACAATATTTTGACGTGGTTTTATCGTTGACACGTGCTCGAAATCAATTGGCGTACACGTGTCGACTCGCCGAATGGAGAATCGAACGATTCATTTGCCCCGACACTCGGCATTCTCGAATCTCCGGCAAATATAAAATTGTCCGTCCAATGTTTAAAGCCCCAGCTGCGAATTCTCCCCCGACGAAATCGTTTTTGCGCTGTGCCCGGGCTCCTTTTTTCTCTTTTTAAAAAAATTCTTCGCCACCTTTTTTTGCTCTCTTTTTCGCTCTTTCGTCGCCGTATTTCATCCCTCTCTCGCGTGTTTCGAGAAAAGCCTTCACGACGGCGGAAGCGTCACGTACTGCTCTGAAACAAAAACGTAGCGACGTCAAATGCGATTACGAGAGCTGCGAGAGCTCCAGAACGCGGATGCTGTGCTAGGTCGGATAAACCAGGGGCGTAGTGGGACTCTCGGAGCCCGAGGGGTCGCCGACGAGGAGACAAGTGGGAGTCCGGGGGCGAAGGGATGCTGGGGGGTTGGGGTCTCGTTGGATTGCACGAGCCGCGAACGAAGCCGAGGGCGAGAAAGACGGCTGCGCGAAGAAAGAGACGGGGAGCGACATGTGCCTGTATAAGTTTCCAAACGTGTGTTCACGTACACGAAAAATCGATCAGTTCGTTCAACGCACGGCGGTGTACCTATAATTCCCGGGATCGCGAACAACGCAATAGAATCGCTGACACGAAAAGACGAATCGTCTTGATGGAATCTTAAATAGATGCGGAATATAGACTGCTTTGAATATGTCGAGTTTCTGTCGCGGTATCGGCTCGTCGTTGTACCGGGGATGACGATACTCTCGCAGAATCGCAATGTCCAATCGATAGAGTTACAATGTACCATTTCAAAGTACCGATGCTGCGTCGAGTTATTACATTATATCGAGATAATCGACTCTACTTTATTCATTACGGAATTACGACGCTTTGTCGCAAACAATGGCGGGGTTTTCGAAAAGAATTACTGGACTTTGCTTTTTTTATGGGATTGGATTAACGGCATTTTTTGTTATTGTTTAATTGAGAATAAGTGCCTTTTTAATTGTATACCAAGTTTGCATCGTGTACGTGTTACTGGAGACGTTCGGAAAAATTAATAATTAATTGATTGATCCGTTTTTTAAATAACTCAAAAACGGTGAAACAATTTGAAAACATGTTTCTTATGTAGCTTTTTAAATTGGAATGCGACGCTTCCACCATTGTTTGCGACGCTTTGTCGCAAACAATGGTGGGGTTTTCGGAAAGAATTACTGGACTTTGTTTTTTTTTATGGAATTTCATTAACGGCATTTTTTGTAATTCTTTAATTGAGAATAAGTGCCTTTTTAATTGTTTACCAAGTTTGAATCGTGTACGTGTTACTGGAGACGTTCGGAAAAATTAATAATTAATTGATCAATCAGTTTTTTAAATAACTCAAAAACGGTGAAACAATTTGAAAACATGTTTCTTATGTAGCTTATTAAATCGGAAGAAAAAGCCCCAACTTTCCTATGAATTTGCAAAAGTATTGTTATTTTTTACAAAGGCACAAAATCGCAATAAACGTGAAAAAGTATCCTCTATCTCTTGGTATATAATCATATTTGGTCGGAATCATAAAGAATTCAAGTAAAGTTCGAGCTCTAAAAACTGCAGGAAATTGTTTTTTTTATGAAAATAACTCGAAAACAGTACCAATTTCGAAAACACGTAGCTTATAAAATTCTCTACTTTATTTCGATAATTTCAACGAAGCAGTTGCAAATTGCTTTAGGAAACGAGAAAAAAAGGTAAATTGAAACCGTTTTTCGTACAGATTTCGTGCAGAATCTTGTTCGCTTTAGGATAAATCTTTCGCCCGAAGTTTTTCAGTAATAGTTTTGTTAATGTGACAAAACTCATCAGCGTTAAAGTTCCGACATCGAGAACGCGGGCTGAGGATGGTTGCAGAGCCTCCATTAAAAAGTTGTTAAACGTAGCCTGACGGAGGCCCGCGGCAAATTGGAACCCCATCATAAGTCTCGCTTGTCTTGTTCCGTAATATACATATACACGCGTAAAATATACGCTGACAAATATAAACCAGGGAATAAGATTTAGATGACCCGACAAATTATTTTCCGTGCAATTCTTTCGTAACGGATTTGTAATTGACTTTTAACGGAAAATGAAGCATCGCAATTATCATTCTGCAAAGAGAATCTCGTTGTTTCTTCGCTACAAATTTATGATAAAATACCGCCCCTTTACCCGCGCTTTTCCCGCTCATTCTTCTTGCATCCCTCATCGTTTCGAAGAGAAAAAACTGAACTCGCGAGAGTGGATCGCATTTTCTACGTAGCGCAGTCTAGAAAGCGTTGGTCGGAAAAGGAACTTAAAAATAAGAAAAAAGCGCACCGTAAAATGCACCGGAACCTTCAGGGCTTGCAAGAAGCACGAGATAAAAGTAAGCTGCAGAGCTGCGCGAGCTGTATCGTAAAGCACTGTCGGAACAGCATTAAAAGAGTCGATAAATTGGGCAAACATTTTACAAAAGAAACTCCTTTCCTCTTTCTCTCTCTCTCTCTCGTCAAAAATGCAACGGTAAGAGTCCGCGACATTTTACGGTAAAAGTTTTCTTCATTAGTCACGAGAGCAAATGTCCATTAAGTTTTTTCTCTTCCCGCGTTCGGGAAATCGCCGGTGAAAATTGCGAAACCTTCGAGCAAGACGGAAAAACCGCAACGGCACGTCCGATTCTTTTTACCTCGCGTTCTTGCGAGGGTCAGCTTTCAAGCTAACGCGGTTAAGAAAATATTTTTAAAATAATTTTGCACTTAGTTTCCCCGGCAAAAAAAAAGAGCTTGGTTTACCGGAGGGAGGCGACGTTTCTGCCTCGGGTGTGCGTATCAAACGAGAAAAAAAATGTTACTAAGATACGGAGTCCGCAGGGAGAGCCACGAAGGGCCATCCCTCGCTCTCTTCTCCCGTAACTGAGTTTTTGACCGGAAAGAATCATCGCGGAAAAACTCGGGCGTTATTCGCTTTGGCGCTTTTACATTTTTCGCCTCGAGTTTTCTTTCTTTTTTTTTACTTGGAAAGTGGAAAATCACGTTAGGATCCGTCAAACAGTTTTCGTTTCGATAAAAAAGAATTATTGAGATTCAAGGACGTTTCGTTAATCATGGAAACGTTGATGAACGCGCCGGAAAGAACGAGCGTTCGTAGCTCATTGTGCGTCAGCGGTAGCTTGTGGATGGAGAGCGCGTTCAACCATCCGGAAGCTATGAATATATTATTCGACGGACGGTTTCAGTGGACTCCGATCGGATGGAGCATCGATCACGGTTTGCGCATCCCTTTGGGCAATTTTCATGCGTCAGAATGCGACACTGCACGTGACCGGAAATGACGAAAAAGTTTTTCCAATTACTCGCTCAAAAATGCGTCTATTCAATCTCTGTTGCCGCGGCCAATAATTTCCCGAATACCACGAAGATACGAAAAGGACCATTTTCGAATCGACAGCAAAAATCTGTCTGACGAAAGCTTGATTTCGCTACTTAACTCCGCGCGAATTGTTACGATCGGAACATTATTCTCCGATGTATTTCGAGAAAATGAACAATGTTAAAGTTTATGCAAATGCGAGTAACGATAATCGGAAAATCTCAGCAATCTCCAGCGACTTGAAATAAACGAGAGTTCGCGTGAATTGCGATCGTTCGAGCAAAGCTCGATATCA
Organism: Zelostemma sp. ZL-2020; assembly: GCA_022816865.1. Lineage (NCBI taxonomy): Eukaryota > Metazoa > Arthropoda > Insecta > Hymenoptera > Platygastridae > Zelostemma > Zelostemma sp. ZL-2020. The sequence goes on along the minus strand of JABFQM010000583.1, from coordinate 11,417 downwards.
CTACTCGATTCCGCGCGCAAATTTTAACAGTCGGAACGTAATTTCCAGCAGATGCGAAAAACATTGGCGATATCAATTCGGGGATCGCGCGAGGCGAAATAAGGAGGGAAAAAAAGAAGATTTCAATGCATAGGAATGCGGCTTTGAAAATTCGAGGATGATCCGCGCGCGGTAGGCGGGCCCGAACTTTTGAACAGCAACAGAGAGAACGGATGGGTCTCTCCTGTTGCCTGGCAACCGGCATAGCCTAAAGCTATGCTTTTATTGATTCCAAGCCGCAAACAATGTACAGGAGTGGATGTTTCGCTCTGTCCTATCTCTCTATCCAACTCGGGATAGTAGGATATTAACGCGTTACGAAATACTGATAGATGTGTACGCTCTGGTCACGTGACTGGCTGAACCGACGTACCATAAACCCCGAGCAGACCGAATTTACGGCCTAAATGTACTCGCTCGGAAAACTGTTTTGTTGCGGCTCCCGAAATTCGCCCTTTAATGTTACTGCTAATTGGGTTTCACGAGCGAACAAGAATGGGGCGAAATTCGCGAAAATGCTGAAAATCGTCCCGTTTTTACGAGAAGAACGACGTCGAAATGGAATTTTGAAAAACGTATTTTTCTACAAATTAATGCGGGGTATGAAAAAAATAAGGGTTGGAAATGATTACTCGTTATTTTTCCATTCGAAAATGGTTCTCGTGAAAAAGATTGCTTTCGGGGTGGAAAACTGCGCACGATGCGAAGGACGAGCAGCATCGGTTGCCGGAGCAACTCGCGCATCACGCAAACTCCGGGAAAAACGTCGATAAACCGCCGTTCCGACCAGGGAAACGTCATCCCCGAATCACCGGTTCATGTTTTCCCGAATCCGAGGACAATATTTTCGTACGTAAGTACTGTCCCGAAAAAAATTATTTTAATCGTGCCTGGAGCGAGGAAGAATCGAAAAGTATGTATTTTGAGAATTTTCCGAGCCTCGAAAACTCGTTAATATCCGCGGAACATAACCTTCCCTTCCGGGGGTTTTCACCCTCCGAGATCGACCAATCCCGATGGCCACGGTTTTCGAATCACCGCGCGGGACTTTTGAATCGAACGATCGTCTCGCGTTACCAATTTCAAGACTTTGAAAATTGAGAAAAACCGTGATACCAACAAAAACAATTGTATTTTATCTTATCTACGCGATGGAGTAGAAGTTGAGTCAGTATGTACTTGTGGCAATCCCAGTGTAGTAAGCTGTCAGAAATCCGGGCGGGAAAAGTGAGTGGCATAGATCTTTGTAAGACGACACAGGTACATATGTGCTCCGGACCCAGTGAAAGAGCCAAATGATATAAATTATTTATAGATTTCGACACCCAACGGGGACGCTCTGTTCCGACGAGGGCGTTTTGCCCATGGGGGTCCACTTGCATCGGAAACCCCTTGAGGCCTTCTCAACATATGCATCCCCGAACCCTCTGCTAAGCCTATAAAATTGATTCCTAAGTACCCTCAATTCTCTCTGCGACAGCGTTACCTTTGACGCCTACGCCTCCTTCTTTTATTCCGAACCGCGAAACAAGTGTCGAAACGCTAAAAAGAAAAATCCGGGAATTCATTTCCGTGACGCGTACACGGTTTTTTCAGGGGGAAGGACGGGGGTCAAAGTTCGAACATTTGTTTTGGTCTTGAAATTAATTTCTCTTTCAGAAACACTTTTTTACAGCGAAATCCACGTCATAAATTTACGAAATGAAATTCTCCGAACTATGTAGGTTAAACTTCTTGCATCGTCATTATTAGTTTATGGAATAATTAAAAATTAATTACACGTATCGTCATGCTCGAAAGTTAAAGACGATTCGAAATTTGCTGATAAGTTGAAACGTAGAATATAAATAATCTTTGATTTTAACGCTCATTTTCCAAGTTTTTTTGAATCCTCTTGAAAATTTGTACACGTCATTTTTACTATGTGCACCCTTGTCTCTAAAAAATTCTGAATTTTTTCATTATTTTTCACTGCGTAAACCTAAAATTAAGAAATTTCATTTCATTATAACTTTTTGAGTAAGCTCTGAATGAACTTGAAATTTTGCGTGATTTTTTTAAATGCTATTCCCAATGGAACCTCCAAGTTTTATTAATTTTTCATTATTTTGACAAACCATACAATTCATTCCCAATATTGGCTGACAGAGTTTTATTCATTGAATTATAATGCTCTCAAACTTGAACTGTTTTTTACAAAGTAATATATCTGCTCGACTGCTCGTATGTCTAAAAAAGTTACAAGGTACATAAGTTTTTCTTGACCCTACGCAAAAGTCGGTATCGAGTTTACGTAAATTACACAGAGTTCATGGTTTAATCAAAGTTCACAATTATTTCCTCATGACAAATTTAAAAATATCTTGTTTACGCAAGTCCAAGTTTTCCATTTTTATTATTTTTAAAATTCGCATCATCACAGAATTGCAATAATCTTTGGGCAATTCCCAGCTCATATAATTTTTCCAGAGGATCGGATCAAAAGCTGTTTTAAAAAGCTTGGGTTTAAGTCAAAGTTGCATTTGCCCAATTAATTGCGGAACGAAAAAATGCCTTCCCTGAAAAATTGGAGTTAAAATTCGAATTCGGGCGCCCGGAAATTCGGGAATGTTTATTTATTCATTAGTATAGATTTGAAATGCAAAGAAACTTGTAACAAAATACTCTCTGGGTTCCGGACCCCCCAAGAGCCCAATCTAAATCAATAGGCTTGTGGGTAATCGCATAATAATTACCGGGACCCCCTCTACCGTCCATCTGTCGCCGATCGAGAGCCGTCGAATCCGACCCAGCAGCAGGTCCTATTGTCATTGTGCATTATTCGGAGGATTCAGAAGTGCGACGATTTCCTAAAGCGCTGCTGGAATCTAAATCGCCGGATCGTGAAACGCGATGATCGATGATTCCTCACGCGTGATCGAGGTTTTTTCTTTTTCATTCAATAATTGTTTTCCATTTTCAGATGTTGCTTTCGTTGCTGGTCTTCTTTTTCGGTTTGGGGACGATTTCCGGGTTGCGGGGACCGCATCATCCTACCGGCCACGTACACCACCATGCGAAACCAGTGAAAGACTCTTCGTTGACGGACAACGCCAACATACTTCATGACATCGAGTGAGCTTCCATTTTCTTGAATTTTGGGCTCCGAGCTTTTCAGAATATCTGAAAAAATATAGAAGAAAATTAGACATTGGCGACGTTTTGATTTTTCGTGAAAATTACAGACATTTGAAGGAAGATTTGGGTCCTATGGCAGAGTCGGTAGATTTCGCCTCTATGTCAAAAGAAGATATGGATTGGTATTACTTCAAGTGAGTCGAATATTATTTCCGAAATTCCGAGTTCAGTTTTTAAAATTAATTAATTACAGGTTACACGACACCGACAATAATGGCAAACTCGACGGCCTAGAAATACTGTATGGGTTCGTACACATTTATGAAGAGGACGATAAAAGCTCCACAGAACCGAAACAGGAAAACTCGCTCGATTTCCTGGAGGGTAAACATTTATGCCATGAAGTTGTTATACTATTAAATGAAACATTTTGTAAAATGTTTTGGTATTTTCAGGAATCGTTGACAATACCCTTGCAGCACACGATTCGAACAAAAACGGCTTCATAGAGTACGAGGAATTCCGGCAAAAATCAGAATGAACCCATGCAAAACAAGGGACTATATTTTGACTGAAAAACCTATTGTTGAACAATAAAAAATTTTATAAGGTTTCGAAAAATCGCTGGGTTTAATCATCCGCATCAGCAAATTACATGGCAATCTTTGTTTCAACTTAATCATCTATAGGAAGTGGATTTTCCGTTATCACGATGCATTTTTCCCACAAATCCTTTGCCACTTGTATCTGCAAAAAAGAAAGATTCGGTTTACGAAATGAGCGAGTGAAATCGAAGAACATGTAAATATTTTATCGCACCTTGTTGTCGAGACCTTCGATTGGCAAATCTTCGACCTTTACAAAATTAGGGTAACGCAAAATTATCTCTTTGACAGCAGGTGCCAACTCCATACCAATTTCCAGGTTCTGAAGTTCGTACTCGTGATACTCTTTCGAGTTCTCATTCGAGTAATAAATCTTGTACGTTTCTCCCTCTTTTTCCATCAATCTACAAAAATCAACCAAACATTAAACAATTACGTTCAAACTCAAATTTTAAAATTACGAATTTGCAGAATGACCTGATGCAGTGTTGTCTCGTCAGCCGAACTTTCGTGTCCGGCCCAATCTCAACCTGGTTAATAACTTTCCCATCCTCCTCCATGACTTCCCCGTCTTCGTAAATGGAACATTCAACTTCTTCGGGGTACAAAGCAGGAGGCAAAAAGTCGTGCATGTGGCCCTTGGCCATCTCGTCGGCGGCTTTATCGACGTCGATGTGAGCCAGGATTTTCTGGAACAAATATTTCGCCTTCTGCACGAAGTTTTTCCTGATATCGTTATGGTCTTCCGAGTAAACGTCTCCGATATGGTTCAAATATCCCAGCGGCAGACCCTGCCGGAACTGACAATCGTTTTCGATAGCTTTCTTCAAAGCATTCGGCACCAGCTTTTCTAACAAATCGCCCCAGCTGTTCCTCTGATACACGCTCAAGGTGACGTGAAGGCTGTGAGTGTCGTCGATGGCTTCGCCCTGGTGGATCGTGCCCCTCGGGAAGTAAAGAAGATCGCCGGCATGTACCACCGTGTCCATAATCGGTGACCCAATTTCTGAGGGATCAAAGTTCTTCGAGGAGAACCGGGGGAGATATTCGTTGTCGTTTCGAGGCTTGTACAGTCGCCAGCGTTTCTTGCCCTCGATTTGCAGGATGAAAGCCTCGATGTCGTCATAATGCGGCGCGAATCCTTGAGAGTTCGGCGGTGTCAAGTACGCGTTCATGCCCACGAAACAGCCGAAAAGTTCTTGAAGAGTCGCTGTGGAAAAGTATGGATTTATTAGTATACATTCAGTTGTTTTATACTGGATTAATCTAATTTTCGGTTTCTACCGTTCAACGTATGAAGATTAGGCATGTAAGTTTGCGGATTCAGCAACCTTATCGAACAATCGTTTTGGTAATAATCCCAGACGATGCTAGGATAAGCACGCCCTTCCGGGTTGTGGGTTTCTCGGACACCATTCGAGTACGAAGTGATATCGATGTTTTTTGAAAAAAGAATGTGATTGTTGCGCAGAACGTCATCGATGAGCGGAGTGGAGATTAAAGGACTCGCTTTCTGGTAATATTTCGGCTTGTTTCTCTTGATGTGTACCGGAGTTTGCTCCCAGTTACTCCTGCAACCAATAACAGTTTTTTAATTAACTATTTGAACACTTTCTTTTTTTTATTCCAAAAATGTACTTGAAGAATTCATCAAGTTCCAGAGGATACATCAACCATTGGAAAAGTGCTCTGCAATCTTCCAGAGGATCCGAGTGGAAAATCGGTTCATTTTCCTCTCCGGACTCTTTCAAATTATCGTCAATGTTCTCTTTCACGAGTTCGGCTTTTTCAACTTCTGTCTCTTTCTTTTGTAATTTTATCTTCTTGTTTTTCTTTACATTTTTCCTTTTATTTTTCTTCTGTTTCTTCCTCAAAACAGAATCCGGTTTCTTTTTCATTGATTTTTGGATACCGTTGCTCACTATCGTTTCCTCGTTTTCGGAATTTCGGAATTTTCGTTTCTTGGATTTTTTGACGTTCGCTGCAGTTTGGGACGATTTTCTCTGTTGAGAATACATCGCGAATGCAGATACGCATTCAGTCGACACTAAAACAATAAAAATATTCAAAACCTTTTCACTACTTCGAGAGTAATAATAATAATCGAAATAATCAAATTGCCGGAAAAATAATTGAGGTTATGTAAGCTTCACGTTACGTGCTTCAAGTAAAAGTTTTAGTTTTAATATTAATAACTGTCATTCAATCGAAAAAATGTTCGAATTCGAAATAAGAGATCGTAATTACAATATACTCACTGATTACGCTGTTATTTCACAGCCGTGGTAAACGATACAAATAGTTGATGTATTCTATTCAAACGGACGTATCAAACGTGTGTCAATGCGTGTGATGCGCCGGTTGCGCATGCGCATTCCGAATTATTTTGTTACCATACACGTGTATCGATTACGTAAAAATCAGAGTAAACAATTGGCAATTCCGACGTCATGTGCGCACCGTGTGAAATTACTTCCTTGGAAAATGTTAGAGAATCGTTGAGAACTCGGAGATGCGAAAAATATGTGATCGCGTTATTTTTCTCCAAGGGTTTCAAAAAGTGAGGTTAGGCCACCGGCCAAACTTTTTACGATCATTTTTCAAGTAAACATGTATTTACAATCTTATATTTTACTGCAATCTAACGCATTTTTTTTGTTTACTTTATTTAAAAAGCAGGTAATTTTTGTCATTGAATTTGACATTGCAAAAATTGAATTTCAGACGCAGAAATGTTGTCGGAAAGCGCTTGAAATGTATAACAAAGTTGGAAACTCGTTACAGTAAAATGGTCACTTGAAAGTTTTTCCCTTTTAAGCACCGGGTAAGATATTTTTCTTGTAAAGAAAGAAAAATAATGACAAAAAACTAAAATTCTTTTGCATTTTCAGGTGAACAATTTATTCCAAAGGCGATCGATTTTTCGCTGATTGAAGAAGAAAACTTTTTTGTCCAAGAGTCGACGTTCTCGATGCCAAAGACTCGTTCAATAATTTCGTAAACGACAATTGTCAGAGTAATACTTTCATTACTATTTTCTTTCTTTTTTGTAAAATTTAAACTCACAATTAATGAGCAAAATAATTGTATACAAAAATTCATTTCAGGAGTATGGATACTTGAAAATAATGGCACTGAAGAGCTTCAAAATACATCACGTTTGTTAATATTATTATAATTATGATTAAAAAATGGTAAGGTTCTTGCTATGTCTTTATAACAGTTTTTTTCATTCATTAATCAACTTTCCTTTAATCATTTACAGATGTTTGCTGTCATGTATGTTCAACACTGGACAAAAGAGCGAGAAAGAAAGAAAATCCAACACAAAAACTTCTCAAAACAAATTGAGACATTGTTCTGTTTCCCTAATTAATTTTTCATTAACATTGCTGAAAGGGACGACAGTTTTTCACTTGAAATTGTAAAAGAAATGAAACGTCCTGGCGGTTTCAAACTGCATGCATAGAATATTAGTTGATTCGTGACTAATTTTCTCTTTAAAAAAATGCAGTTTGTTCTGTAATCGCTAAGTACTCGAGTTGTATCCTTTTTTTTTATTTATGTCGATTGATTATTGCATTTAAAATTGAAGTGCCACGCCATCTAGCGTCAGTTAACGCAAACTTTCAGAAAAACAGTACCAACGAATTCCCACCTTACCGAAATGACGAATTTGTTCATCCGTAAACAATTCGTGAAATTTTCCATTCACTAATTTAATGACTCAACCTAAAAATGCCCGTATCTATGAATCATTCGTTTCACAACTAATCACGATTAAATTCAAATGTTTTTATAGTATAAAAACAGATCGAAGCCAATCACAAAAACGATTATCCCGAAGAATATTAATGATGCGAAACGAAAGATTATCATGCCTCATTAAACAATTCAATTGCAGGACATAATCAACTGTAAATCCAGTTACTCCCGATTCCCATGAACATAAAATAAACTGAGTTAACCCCTCAAAAATGTTCTCTTTTAGATTTACTTTTTCCCGAACATTAATTCATTTCCGTTATCTTATCTCGCGATCTCTTTTTTTCATAAGGGGTATAACACTCAAAATAAGTTGGTTCTAAAGAAATGTGCTACTTTACACGATTATTGATGTTGCGATCGTGAAAAAATTCTCCCGAAAATTAGTCTCCTCGAGCGTGTCAAGATTAAGATTAATTCCCGTGAAACATCTGTTTTCGAACGTAAAGTTCAAAGAGGGGAAGGAAGCAGGATATGAATTTCAAGAAGTTTACTCAGCCCCATTCGAGGGAATTTTAATTTATTTGAAACAGTTCGTCAATTCGCTTTTTTATCGTATTTGCATTTTCTTCGTTTCCTCGGTCCTTGGTGTATTAAATAGTACATTGCACGACAATTCAATGATTATTTCGTAACAGTAATGATATTAATAACCCGTTGTTACGCTGCACGGCGTCACGTGTTTAATACACGAATATATCGCGCTTCGCGAACACGATGTAATAAGTCCAGAAATTAATACATCCACGTCACATGATTTTCTTAAGGTTCTCGGTCAATTATCGAGTTCTCATGCACGGCACATGTAGCACCTGTTGGAAAACCGCCCTAACTTTGGAATTCGCCGCCAATCGGGAACGTTTTCTCTTTATTTTAATCGCGGTAAAATTCGTACGCGCGTTTCTCATTTAAAAAATCGTATTTTAACTGTAAATCATTCAATTCGATCCATGCATGAATAATAGCACGTAAATACAAGGCGGAGCAAAGCAAACAGCAACTCCAGTTCCAATAATCGTGAATTCGAATCCTTTGAAAACGCGTCGTTTTGCCGCCAAAAAACGGGGCGCGAAAGTTGACTGGAACGGCCGAAACATGCTTTACTCGAACGGAAACCACTTGTTCCTCCTCTCATTACTCATGCAAAAGCAATATATCCCATGTAGTCGTAATCGTCAAAATTCCTCGAGTCGACTTCCTCCTCACGCCCAAAGAGAACGAGAGAGACGGAGAGAGAGAAAGAGAGCCCAGACGAAAAAAAACCAGTCGCCAAGTGCCACAAATCGAAACATCATCCCAGAATCCACGCTCCCAGCAGCGAGGGTTGAGAAGGAAGAAAGAAAAGAAAGAGGGATAAAGCGAGCGCGAGGGAAAAGAGGGGTGGTTCACGTTCACCCCCTCCACTCCTCGGGGCCACCGCCGGCGACAAAAGGGACGCCGACTCGTGTGAGAACACTGAGAACGCGCAAGGCTCGGTTTGCTCAGTTGCTAACAGACCGCGCGAGTGTTGCGTCGAATGTCAGTAGAGAGAGTAAGTGCGAGAGAGAAAAAGAGAGCGCGCGTGAAGGAAAGCGAAAGGAAAGAAACAGTTGAGCGCGAAAAAGATTCGAGTCGCGGGTCAACGACGACGAGTGTGCGTGCCTGAGACAAAGGATTTTTTTTCGAGGAACGATATTCCGTCGTCGCTCGTGCCCCCCGAGCAACGGAACAAAGAGAGCGACGGCGCGACGGTGCGCGTCTTCTCCGGGCTCCTTTGTCCCGGTCTTCTTCGGCATTCCCGCGTTTTCTTCGTTTTTTCAAATAACGACGCTTTTCGAAGTCGCGCGCGATACATAACCTGTTACCTAAGTGCGTCCCTCCGCGCGGAAACACAAAGGGACGGAAGACCATCCTTTTTGCCCTCCTCGTCCGATTGTGATATGTGCCACGGAACGAGCCCGGCTTGAGACCCGAGATTTTTGCTAGTGCAGTGACTTTGCTCTCGAACCTACGGATTATCCTCGTTATATACGGTGAGTCTTTTTTTACATCGTTGAGTTCAACGTGTGTGTGCCCACCGGCGAGTCATTGTTCTCGGTCTTTTTCCACGTGTTTTCAGTGCCGGCAACGCTCCGGCCGCGTTGAGAAAAGATCGATGAATCGGAATGTTGTTTCGTTTAAAACCCTCCCCCCTCTCCCTTCAAAATCGACGATTTGACGTTTTCCCAAAGATCGAGTCATCCCTTTGTTGGACTTTTCAAGGAACCGGCGCTTTTGAAATGCAAAACGGATCGCGCGGGGCTTTTCGTCGATCCGCAGAGTGCGTGGTTCGAACTTGCCATGAGAAAGAACGTTTTTCCCTTGATTTTAACATAAAAACGGTCGGCAAACCGCCGCTGTCGTCGTTCGGCGTAGCCGGCGATCGGGGAGAAGGGTTCCCCTTCCGTTCGATCCCGAGCGTGCCCGAAGGGGACCGAAGCGCCTCGTTCTCGCTCGGAAGTTCTACGCTTCGCCGTGACAGTGTTGCCAACCCGTCATCGAATCCCTTAGACAAAGGACAATGACGTTCTCTCGAAGGACGCTTTTTTTATTATTATTTTCGTACACGGATTCCCGGAAAATATCCAAGCCCCCATTTCAAATCGGTTAGGAATTCGAAAGTTTCACTCCTATCGGTATTAATTTTGTTTTCGATTAAATCGGTGAAGAGAATTTTTATTTTATTTACGGTGGCAGAAGTGAACTTGAGGGAACGCTGAAATCACTCGAGAATCTATCACGCGTGTCGGCGACATGGACGTTTGAATTAATCGGTTTATTTAGAAGCCATGAAATTATAATTAAATCCTGTTCCGGCGCACATGTCACTCCAATGAAAGCGGCGCTTTTTGCGGTTCGGCCTCGCGGGCGTTGAACATTTTAATAAGGCAAAAATCGCGAGAGCGGAAAAAACCGGGACAAATGTTATTGTTTCTCGGCGCTTTTTTTCCACTTGGGTTCGGGCATTCGTCGCTCGAAAGAGCGCGTTAAACGTCGTTTTTTTGCGCGAGGGAAGAACATTAGAGGAATTTAATTACGCCGCGAAACATCCGATGAATTTCCGGTTTCCATGTATTTCTTTGCGATGCGCTTTTCCAGGGGAACGAATTCCGGAATTCCAAGATTTTTGTTTCGTTGCGAAGGCCGCGAAAAATTCGACTTTTACGAATCGACGCTTTCTCAGAAAAGTCTAGGGCGCCTCGACGTGGTTGCATCTCCTCCGGACGTTTCAGAACCTTCCACGAAAAAGGTTAAAAATACTGGGTCTCGGAAAAAACTTTCGAATCGAATGCAAAAAAATGCAGCGGTAAATCATTCGGGAATGTCAGCAACACTTTCTGCGACTTCAAAGGGAGTTTACAGCGTTCTGAAAAGAGGCGGGAAGTTAATCATTCAAAATTTCCTGCAGTTTCACTCGTCACGTTTAATAAATCAAATCGCGCCGAGGCTTCGGGTGTCCCCTGTTGCGGAGCATTTGGGCCGGAAATATTTCTTCCTGGAATGCATTCCAGGTACTTGGACCTGCTGGCATTGTTCAGGCAACAAGGGATTGTGGTCAGCAGCAGGTAGTTTCTCCAAATCTCGAGCTGGTCTATTTGTTTCTCTCCTTTCAAGAGGATTTCCATTAGTTCCTTATTCTTGGAAGGAAATGTTGCCAAAATTTTATTGCGTTTCCGGGATTAGTGGTTGTTTTTTTTTAGAACCCATTTTGGAGGAGGAAAACAAAGGAATTTCAACTGTTTTTGGGCTTTATAAAAACGGGGTGGTTTTTTATTGCGTATTTTCTGTAATTGTTTTTGAGAAAAACAAACACTTGAATTAAAATTCGTGTTTTGTTCCTTTTTACTGGGTCGTCGAAAAGGTTTTTTAGTA
>JABFQM010000582.1:0-32604 GCA_022816865.1 Zelostemma sp. ZL-2020 | reverse complement strand
GGGGGCGCGGTGATAAGTCGAGGATGACACTCGAGCTGTGTAGACATGTGAGAAGCATATGTAGTAAGAGCGAAGGAAGAAATGTAGGGAGAGACAGAGAGGTGAGGAGAAAGAGGGGAGGGCTTGAGCGTGGCGTGGAGTGGGTGTGTGTTGGTGGAGCAGGGGGGGAGAGTGTGGTGGTGGGGTGGGTGAGGGGAGGTGGGAGGGGGGGGGGTGGGGGGCGGTACGTCTCGCAGCTTGTGCAATGCTCTGCTACATTGCTCTATTTTTCATGGTACATATTCGGAAACTCATGCGAACGACTCGAAATATTTATCCATGCATCTTAATAATTAAATTCTAATCCCTTAGAAAACTAAATATCCTTAAAAGCTTTGAAGTATGCAATTTCACGTCGCCTTTTCCAATAAAAACGAGTCGAGTTAAAAATAAAGCCTTTGCCTTTAATTGAAAATTAGTCAGAGACACGAGGCTTTAAAACCGATGACAAAGCAGCTTCACATTACTACTTTTTTTTTCTAAATGGGTTCGCGCCCATATATGGTCTTATCGTTACGCCACTATAGTAATCTTATTACTTACCAATGCTGCGCATTGACCAGGATATGAGGACAAAGGTAAGTCGAGAGAGACTCTTTTTGCACTAGTTTCAAGTCCGAGAGTAGACAGTCTTGAACGTCGAGGAACGTTACGGTCGTTAGAGGCACGGTCCTTATTAATTGTAGGATTAACTTTTGAGATTACGTGGTGGAGGATTTCAAAGGCAACAAAACGTCAGTGATGGATCGGAAATGACAGTCAGCGATTGGTTTCGTTGAGCCAAAAGTCTGTTTTTTCAAAAGTTTTCAAAAGCTTCTTTGAATGAACATTTTTTTCACTTTCGAAACCGAAGCCACGATTATTAAGTCGCTGCCACCACACTTGTTGAAATAGTCGTGCAGTATAGAAAAGTCGAGATCTCATTAGATAACGTAGTTTCGTACCACTAATTAGACCATCGATCTTTGCATATAGAGTAGACCAGTTTAGAACAGTCTTGTCTCCCGCATTTTCAGAAAAAGCATACCGTTGGATTTAAGTGTCCCACGAGCTCGAATTGCCGCCACGTATGGAAATGCGCCATCGAACAAATGCTCTTTTTCACGTGAGTAGTGGTTTTTTTTCTCATTAGATTCTGGTGTTGGAAATTTTTGGTATTATTGTGTTTAAATTCGTATTATAATAATGAATTTAAACTATAATGAATGCATTTATTACCAAGGTTGGGTAGTAACTTAACTTACCAGTTAAAAGTTAAGTTAAAAGTTAAGTAACTTTTAACTTAACTTAGTTACTTTTTTCGGCTGTTAACTTGTAACTTAACTAAGTTAAAAAAAACTGTAACTTTTAACTTTTGTATCGAGAAAAGTTAAGTTACTTTTCGATATTGAAATTGCTAAAAAAACACATGCGAATCTACGTTTTAAGAGCAAATTGCGTGGACCGAAGAAAAAAACTTTATCGGTATCTGCAAACTGCAGAATGATCGGAATTATGAAGCAGCTTTGCTTTTAAAATTTAACAAATTTTTATGATTTCGTGAAGTATGTGACATGAATAAATGGTTTTATTTCAAATTACACATATTGAAATCTTAATTTTTTTTGAGTAAAAAAGGAGAAGTAACTTAAAAGTAACTTAACTTGTAACTTAGGAAAAAGTTGATAACTTTGAACTTAACTTAGTTACTTTTTCGAGCCGTTAACTTTTAACTTAACTTAGTTACTTTTTCTCCGAATAACTACTAACTTAACTTAGTTACTTTTTGAAAGTAACTTACCCAACCTTGCTAATTTTAGTTTGAGAGTTTTTTTCTTTCGTCAAGAATGTGCTTTGTTGATCGGATTTTAAAAAAGATTTTGGCTTTACACAAGAGGTTTTTTCTCACCTTTTTAAAGGACTCAACCCCTTCCCCGATACTTTACTAATACTCAAAATCAAGAAAGTAATGATTTGTTATTCTCAAAAAATTGCAAGACGTTTCAAATGATAATTTCTTTATTAAGTATCATGTACACAGATTTTCTCTTGTTCTAAGATTTACATTGCTTTTCCGGTTTGTGTAAAAAATATACTTGGAACACAAGAGTTATGAAAAGATATACGATAACTCAGCATTTATTAAAAATCGTTAATTCCATATTACTAAGAGCCTGACTTTGAGTCTAACTGTAATCGCTGGAAATTGGAACACGGAACGGAAAAAGATTTTTTGAATAAAAGTTTTATGCCTTAACGAGAACGAAGAATTTTATGAGATTACAGTAATTTATTTTAAGTCGTATTAAAGTTGCAAACGTTAGTTTTTATCTTTGCAAAACATCATTTAAAGTGTTTCTATTGTGTCGGTTCCGACGATTTTTGTGATTTTCGGAGTAAAAGGACTTGACTAGACGAATTTTTTATTGCTCCAAGTGAGCAATTAAATTAAGTTGATTGCCGCCGAAATTTATCCAAGATTGACACAGTGAAAGCCCTTTGAATCATGCTTTGCATAGAACGTAGAGGCAAAATGAATACCAAGCGAAAAGACGATGAAACCCTTTGATTCATTGCACACACATGCAGAAAGTTTCTAGGTGCAACTTAAAAATAGCGACACAGAGCTTTGAAGTTGGCTGCGAGTCAATACTTTCTAGTACATGAAAATCTCTATTTTAACTGCAAATTTTTCGGTTTTGAAATGAAAAAAAAAGGTTTTGAAATGAAATTCTTCCGTGTCAAATTGGTAGTCTAGCATAAAATCGCACAGATCGGCATTAGTTCTAGAAACAACTTCAAAACTGTGTCGCTATTCTAGAATCCAACCGGTTTCTAAAATCTGAAGTTTCTCATTTGGAACTATTGAAAGGATTATTTAGCACAATGTCTAGCTTCGGATAAATTAAACCTCACGAGATAACTACGATTCGATCTCTGACATGACCCTGGTATACTCCGGTCAAATGGCGTGGAATGACCCTATAAATTCGTATAAAACTTTTACATTTCAGTGAAGACCCCCCGCCAAGGCTTCGAATTAATTACAACTCATAGTTCGCGGTGGGAATTGTACAACATTCTAGTAATTTCCTAATCCTAAAAAAGAATCCAACGATTTCCATAGTTCCTCCAAGCAATTCCGAATTGACAGGTATCCAAGCAACGTGTTGGAAACACGCGCTAATTCTTTATTTGAATTCCTTTAAAAGTAATTAAAAAGAAATTTATAGCTTCCTTGGATATCTTTGTCACGGCGGGCCTCGCGTCTTATAATAGAGTTTATAAAAAACGTCATTCTTTGGACAAGAGAGAATAAAGGATCTGAAGAAAATTCGAGGTTCGAACACGTATGTCCCGCGGTGATTTCGCCGAGAGCCCAGGGGGTCTCGTCGGGGTGTTATTGCAAAACCACGCCCCGGCTAAGTCGATGCTTTGCACAAAAGAGTCCTCGATTTTTCACTGTCGAATCGTGTGAGCCCGAAGACCAGCCGCGTTGAATCGAAGCAAACCGGTAATCATCTTGTTTCCAACGCCCGCGCCAACGTCGTCGCCGAAGGAGTACCGTAAACGACTGAATTGGCGCTAATTACGTCGCCACCGTAAAGAATAGGAGAGCAAGAGAGACCTGCCGAGGTGATTATCTCCGGGGAATATCAATTCGTCAGAGAGCCGAATAGGCGTGTCCCCCAAGGATATTTTAGTAAAGAACATTTTCGAGGATCGAGGTATTAATTGCTTCTCCGCCATCCAAATATACCGAAAATTTAAAAAAGTGAGATCGCCGATCAATTACCCGGCCATTTTACATTTGTCAAGATTCCTT
This sequence comes from Zelostemma sp. ZL-2020, assembly GCA_022816865.1. Classification (NCBI taxonomy): domain Eukaryota; kingdom Metazoa; phylum Arthropoda; class Insecta; order Hymenoptera; family Platygastridae; genus Zelostemma; species Zelostemma sp. ZL-2020. The sequence goes on along the minus strand of JABFQM010000582.1, from coordinate 28,760 downwards.
CAATTCTAAGAACGTCGAACCATTCACACCCGCGGTGTCTTTTACTCTCCGAAACCGCCCGGTCTACCAGAAAGGAAAACCACTTGAAAATATATATATTCCAGCTTCAAAAGGGAAACCTGCAGTCCCGGTAACGTTGTAAGCCTTATCGCGATCTCCCCGAAGCCATCTCTGCTTTGATCTCGCGTACCGGATTGTCATTTTGGCCAAAGTCAACTTTCCTTTTGGTAATGGGAGGATATTTAGGGTTCCGGAGAAACAGGCAGGAGCCGAGGATCGGCTCGTTTCACGCGTCGCAAATATCTCGTGGTAGGACGTAATGAAGACATCTTGGCCGTTCGTTGGGGAGGAAGGTATCGTTTCAAATCACTCGCACAATGGGCGAAGTCGGCCATTGTGAGCTAGTACCACGACCGGATCGTGGCATAATGGTAGACCAGCTTTATATGCTTCCTTAAAAGAGGAAGAGAACTAGTGGAATGAGAAAACGGCGAAGAAGATGAGCGAGAGGGATTTCGTTGTTGGTGAAAACTTTACGAACGAATCGGCGTGCAGGCACGATCCCTCGTATATCGTTTCGTTGTATCACCTGTAAAATCATCTATTTGTCAACCTCTTCTTCCACACCCATTTCTGGCTCTTTCCGTTTCGTCTTTTTCTTCTGTCGAGCTTCAACGCCACGGAATCGTTGGAACCGAATCCGTAACGACAAAATTTCACAGGGAATTCGAGCAGCGTGAAAGTGTTTGCTCCACCTCAAACGTTATTTTGGATATTTTTTTGCTATTAAAACCTAACTTGGATTAAATCAGCAAAGAAGGTTCCGATGTTTTGCCAATTTTTGCTATACCTAGTCATCATTCCGACGGTGGAATAATTCTTTTCATTCAACAGTCAGTGAAGCGATGATCGAGCGCAATAGACTATGAATTTAATTTTAATAATTATACCTGCGGCGAGTTCAAAAAAGATATTTTGTTACGAACAGAAAACCCTTCGCTGGAGTGAAAACCCACTCCATTCCAGAGAGTCATTTGTCCTACTTTCAAATGATGCTAAATTCTTGTCAAGAAGTATTCCAAAAACTTCATCTATTCGTGTAAGAAAACATACACCATGCATCTTCCGCGATTTCTACAATGTCAAAGGGAAATCGCTTGAATGGAGTTGTAGAAACGACGTGAAGAACCACCTACGTTCCATTGAATCGCGCCTTGGCATTGAAATAAATGATCAATGTATGTACGAGCCAAGGATGGACATCGCACATTTTCGTTGTGAACGGTACAAGTTTCTGTGTAAGTTTATAGAGCAAACCTTCTTTATGGGTAATGACAAACGTCCGATTATCACGTGGGTGCACTGGCTATGAATGAAGAAGCACCTTTATGCTTTACACGTCGTGGAATAAATTGTCCAGAAGTTTGAGGGGACGGCACGCTTTGTAGGATTAGCCAAGGCACTGGAATGCCGGACTACCGCTTGTAAAATCATACAAGGTACCAGTTACCAGTTTTGGCACTTTTTTTATACTTGACTTGTACGCCTCTGCCGCGGTGATTCGATGTGACAGATACTTTCTCTTCATATTTTTCAAGCTTCTTTATTATTGGTTTTCCTTGTCCCACCAAAACGCTACAAATTGGCCACTAATTAATTATTCCACGGTTCGTTCGGAGAATACGTTTTCTATGCAAGTTTCGATAAAGTAGGTATTTCTTCGTGGAAGTTTCAAATGTGGAAATCGTAATAAAAATGCGCGATAAATCAAGACGCCTGTTACGTCCTCATTATAGGATGAATGTTTTCTCGTAAAATATACACAACTCTTCATTTTTTTCTCACCAGAACAGGTTTTTCAAAGATTTCAAAATACCTTTTCGGCGAGATAATGATTCGATCAAAACGCTCATGTTGGATTGCTTCAATGTCGTATTTTCAATCTCTATTCTTCGATGTAAACGCTTTTGCCACGCGTGGTTTGTCGTTTTAGTGAACAAATAAGCCTGCCGAACGAATTTTCTTGCTTCGAGAATCAGCGAGAAACCGGGTGATTTATAGATCGTTCTTGCAGAAAAACGAGCTTGTATCTTTTTTTCCTTTTTCTCTTAAAAGAATCCAAAAACGCGTGAACCAAGCATGGGATGTCACGGTATCGTGATGCTTTATGGAAGAATTTCAAGCTTTGAATTCATCCGTTTCTAAAAAGAACCCCTTACGGTTTCGGCATGCTAACAGGGATGCCTTTTCACTCTGCCACATAGTACTCCTCACCCGCGCTCTATGACTCCACAGAATCGAGGCAAGGTCTTCACCAAGTGCAGACAAAAGAAAGCGCCGTACTTCTAATCCTCCAAACGATTGCGTCGTTCTGTCGGGACGTTAAATGTCTCGTCTTCAAACCAAATTCACTGATCTTCGCCCACGATTGCCATAGCACGAAGACACATTTATCGGAACGTGTTCGTACATACAAGATTACTGCCGTTTCGTAAATTATACGTGGGAAAGCATTTCATCTGAAAATTCCTTTTTCCAACTTTCTTAATTAATCGTTTTTAAAAAAGTCTTTTTTTATTCTAGAACATGTACTTTCGGTATTTGGCTTCGTTATAACAGGTTCTTACTTAACGTTATCAGTGTTTTTTTCAGTTACTCAACGTTACCAGCGCTTTCTTCGCTCTCATTTTAATTTTTATTTATGTTCAGTAAAACCGCAATCAACGGGGTCAAGATAATTGAAGCAATTAAGGAACTCGAACTTTAGAGTGGAATTTCAAAAATGAAATCAGTTCAAATTGATTATTTTTGAAGTGGATTTTTGCACTCTTACGGAAATATCGGAAGATGCCACTCTAAACAGAATTCTTGAAATGCAATTCCACTTCAAAAAATTTATTAGAATCGTCGATCGAATTAATTTTATAATGCACATCGACATTTTTGCACACACAAAATTATTGCCGATTAACGCGATTGTCAATTCAAAGAATTGTCAAATTTGAAGAATTTACTACGAGTTTATACCATCTAATTCCCATTCAAAGTTGTAATTTGAATGGGAATTAGATGGTATAAACTCGTAGTCAATTCTTCAAAATTTTTCTTCAGCCATCGAATAAAAAAGATCTTCAATCTTTAACTTTTGAAATTGTCAAATTGCTACCATAAATGAGATTTCCAAGATGAAAAAGAAGGAATGTTTTAAACTGTACTAGTATACAGTACCTCGAAGTTTTAAAAATTTCGATCCTAAACAAAGTAATCTCAATAAAAAGACGAAGTCCAATTAAAATTCCAAATCAATGTAACGCGTGAAGCGCGTGTAATCTAGTATACTTAAAAAAGAAGAATAACTTCGGCGTGACACAAATTTGTACCTTGCGGGTAATATTTCTTGGACATCTTCATAACAAACCTCCGCTCCGCGCGTTGAAGACATCACCGCGCCAATTGGAAGGTTCCATTAAAGTTTTGTAGATATCATTTAGCTACCTGGGCTTTCTTCGAAAATAAGTGGAATCACCGAGCCTATGTCCCTATACCCAAATCTCTTTTCTCTTTTCCACCTGCCTTTACCCGGCAACCTTCTTTCTCGTTCTTCTTCCGTCTCTCTTTCTTCGCTGCTCTCGCCAGCAACCTCCGACACCCCCTCTCGCCCTCGCGCGAGCGTCTCAATCTAAACCCCTCGTCATGTTTTAATTTCACGGCCGGTCTTCTCTCCGACTACGGCTCATGTCGTTCTCCATTCCAGTCCCTACCTTTTCGCATTCCCTGGAAGAGGCGTGGCCAGGGACATATTACTCGTACCCTCTCTTTCCCGCGTTCGTCCTCGCTCTTGCTTGGAAGAGAGACGAAAATGTGGGACCAGCCAAAGTATTCGAGTGGAAGGACTCGGGGAAGGGATCAGCGTTCGCTTGAGCGGGGATGAACATGCGACTCTAACGTGGATACACTTCTGTTTTACGTCGATTTACTCACCTGTTGCTTGTACTTCAGGTGCAACTGTTAAATGACGGTGATGATTTTTCGACGTCAATGAGGCGCGAAGAGTAACCGACGTGTCGACTGATACTGAACTCTGACTAATAAAAATATGTCATTTCACTGATAAAAATATGTAAATTGAATTTAATCTTCTTGTTCACGCGGATATTAAGACACGTTTTTTAACTGAAATAAAGGGTGGGAAATCGGGGTGTATTTTTAATTTTATTGAATGTTAATCATCTAAAAATTCATAATTAGGAAGCGTTTTAATTAAAACCTTGAGTTTTGTGCATTCATGACAACGTAAAATGTTAATGTACGTAAAAGTAATCGATTACTGCAAATTCGTTGCTTTTTTGAACAAAGCGAAGTAGAAAGTCTTTGGTAGCGCCATCCATTGGAGACTCGTGGACGGTTTATTTTAGAGATCTTATCGATGCAAGGAAAAGTAGATAAATATTTTAATTAATTAGAAATATTTGCAAAATATTATTTACTGTATGCAGACGAATCGATAAAGAGGATTATTATTTTGCGTCTGCTCTATTTAAGGTGAAGAAACCCCTTCGAGATTTCCCGACTTACATACATGTTTTTGAACTCAGGGCGTTTCAGGGGCTCAAGCAAATGAGCGAAACCAGCAGTTTTGTGGTTCATAATTATCTGAATCCATCTAATTTATCCAAATAACCGATAATAAATAACATAAATAACATAAATTGGTTTCTTCAGATAATTAGAAACCACGAAAAATTACGCACAAATATCGAAAACTGTTACGAGGATTGAAAAATTGGTAATAGTGCAGAACACGGACTTTTGTGAAAACGCGTGTTTTGAGGTCGGATTTTTTGCAATTTAAATTTTATTTAAAAAAAAAGTCAAAAACTTGAGAAAAAAAAGTAGGGAACAATGTACAAAAATAACCGTGTGAATGAGGTGGGAAGAAAATACGAATTGTCTTTGTGTTATACTTTTTTTAATAGTACAAATAAGTAAGTACACAGGCACTTCTGCAAACGTTTGTATACATACAAAATTACTTTCTAGTATTACGTAGTATTAAGAGGTCTCGGAGGTGGCGGTATGTACAATATTATATATGTAAAGAGTAATGTAAATACAAATGTTGACACGAGTGAGCGAGCTTCGCTGCGCGTTTCGCGGATTTTCAACGAGACGAATGTTTGGCTTCCGTAAAATCTAGTCTTAAGGAAAGTTCTCGTTAATATACCTGTCCTTTGTTACATGGTCACGTTACAATGATCGTGGTTATAGTGTTACTCCACTAGCGATCTTTGCATACATTTATCTCTCAAGCTTTAATCGCAATATTACGTAGCTTCATTTCACATCGATTTTCAAGAAAAGAATTGTTGTTCGTTAATAATTTTGCGGCAATGGAACGTACAAGAAAGCCACGCAACGTGACGGTGACCAACGGGAAATAGACTAAACAAACAAACAAATAACAACAACAATAACATTACGGTAATCGTTACAAGTGATGCGATTCTTTTATGAGAATGCATCTTTGATTGCGCGATATAACTGGGAATGTTCTTTTGCGACAGAACCGCGAAATGGTAGGAAAGAAAATGTTGGTTCAGAGACTGAATACAGGAAAAATCTTTGCTTTTCATTAGCTACGTTTTGGCACGTTGTGAATGACGTTAAGGGCACGCGTGTTCCCTGGTCGAACTATTTTCTACAAGTCTTTGCATGTTTTATAGCGTAACAAGAATAAGACAATTAGCCCCGATTAGACAATAAATAGTTATAACAAAGAATAAATAATATTTGGCTTTCGTCGATTAAAACAGTCTATTTGTTTCTTTTTTTCATCGTATCATCGAATATTTTACGTTACGATTGGACGTGATTCCAGTCTGTTTTAATCGAACGATGTTTTCGAAAAATGTTTTTGCGATTGAAGACTTTTTACACCGATTCAATGACGACTTAACTTTTTTCTAGTCAAGTCGTCATTATTTTTCGTCTTAATTCTTTGCTACGATATCACATGTAATATCTCACGTACGAATGGCTGTAGCTTCAATGCGCTACATACGATAAAGAGGCCGATGTTACATCCTTTACGCATTTTCAGTCCTTGTAGTGCTTTTCTGCGAACTTGTTTCGTGTTTTAAAGCACCTTTTTTGAACGTATCATCGACCTTTGCAGCTTTTGGAATGTTCGACGGGTCGCGTTAAACTATAGAGAATCGAAGTTGGATTCTCTATCGCTATTGGCCTGCAAAACATAATTAATCATCATTCGCACACTTCCATTTTGTCACTTGATTCCGAGTCATTTCTTCAGAAGAATTCGAATCGTATTTCTTTTTCAACAATTGAGCATCAAATACGATGTTTCAAGTCTGCAATTAATTCAATCGTTTGGATACTACAAAATTATGGAAAAAATAAAAAAAAAGGTCCATAGCGGAAACCAAAAAGAGCTCCAAAACATCATAAATAATGAAATACCAAAACCCGTAATGACTGAGAAATTCCAACATGATTCCTTACCCTGTCAGAATTGTAAAGCGGCGGATGTTGCGCAGGAAGCCGCAATGTACTGCCAAGATCTCTCTCGGCCATTGTGTGCCCTTCGCTAGCACTGTCGCGCATATCCCTGTTGTCTTTTCGATCCGAACCAGCTAATTTCGTGGGCGGCTGGATCGTCGTTTCGCCACAAGACCTGGCAAGAGTGGAGCCAGCCTCGCCGAGATCCAGTCGAAGACGTTGCTTGGAAGACTGGATGGTCGTATCCCCGCAAGATCGTCCCAACGTGGACTCCAAGTCTTCCGCGTAGTCGCTGTTTCGCAAGACTTTAGTGAACGGTTCTACCGTAGTTTCTCCGCAAGATCGAACTAAAGTAGATTCAGCGTCCATGATACGAGTTACCGTCGCAGACACCTACGAAAATGCCAAAGCACTTGTCATAAGAATTTCCGGATTCAAAAATACGATGCATGGAATCGTGAGAAATCGTCACCTGGAAACCAGCACTCACGAGTGCTCCACCCGGTGATGTTGGAAGCTTCGAAGGCCGAATATCTTTGTCCTTGAAATCGTTACTGACAACGCTAGTTTTGCGATTGGGAGCGTGAATCCCGCTGTCCAAGTAGTCTAACAATTTATGTTCGTCTGTTGCGAAAGTACTCATGGGTTTTTGGGAAGACGTCTGCGGTATTGATCGGTACTTTGCTCGAGGTATCATGACCGTCAGCGAACGATCTCCTTGTTCGTTATTATTTTGAACTGAATCAATCACGATCATCGTTAATACAACATGGAAAATTATGAATCATTATTCGAGTACCTGGAGTGGCCGGCGGAAGAGGCTTTCTAATCGGCGAATGTACGTTTCTGCTCATTTTCCGCATCGGTCTTTTCATTGGTGGAGCCGGGGCCAGCATTTGCGGCGGTGGTGGCAATACGTGCGAAACATGATGCGGAATCGCTAATTCTGTAACGCTTCCTTCGCTGCTGCTGTCCCCACCCGCGCCTGGTATCATTGCTCTTCGATCGCAAGAGATGCGTTTACGGCTGGGATGTCGGTAACAAGACATGCCGATGCACACCGCCAAGAGTCCAAGCAGTACAATTCCCGTGGTTACCAGTGCAATCAAAAGAACTACCAGAGAAACACAATCAGGCGTTTTTGAATTTCGAATAAACACTTCACTTGATAGTCTTTATATGAAGACTCAAAAGCATTAAATTAAATGCCTGAACAGTGCATACCTTTCAAATTGACTTGGCATTTTTGTCCACTGTACCATGGGAAGCATTCACAAGTTTCTTGACCCACCGCGTTCGTCAAGCAATGACCTTTGTTGTTGCATCTCCCGCATCCAAGAGGAGCTTGAGAGCACATTCTTCCCGCGAAAGCTGGATTCTCGGACAAATCCGCCCAGCCTTCTTTACAGGAACACTTGTAAGAGCCCCAAGTGTTGAAACACACAGCATTTCGCGAACAATCGTGATACGGTCCACCTTCTTCCGTCGTGCATTCATCGAAATCCGATGTCCCAACCTACAATTTTCAAACGCTCTTTACTTCGATTTTTCGCCGATGAATTTTAGAAAGCGTTTGTACGAATCAACGTACCAAACTGAGATCCGTCGAAGCGTGCACATCAGTTCCACCCAAACTGTAGTTGTTCGCAACTAGGTACTTCCGAATGATTTCGCTCAAGTGTTTCTCTTCGGTGTTTTCGCTGAGTTGAATGTCGGATAAGATTTGAACTGGTTTAGGTAGAAATCCGACGATTTTGATTCCTCTGTAGATGTCCCTCAAGTCACTTTGCATGATAGTTCTGTCCAAGCTATCTTTGATGGGTCCAATCAGTCTTCTGTACGTGGACGAAGATGTATCATTCGTGATGAGTGTACTGAGTATACGTTCTTGTCCAATGCGATCCAGCCCAACGCGAATATGATACGTGTACGTAGCTATTAGGAACATGGAAGATATGTAGATTCTACCAAGATAAATGATACCATGTGTAGGATTCAAGACTTACGTTTGCATGGACGATCTGGGAACATTCTGGCAAAACCTGGTCTGCAGATACATCGCATTTCTTCACCAACATTGGAACAAATCTCCGCTTTCGAGATCTTGCACTCGGGAATACATTGATGGCCGAATGGGAAAAGAGGAATCACGGGAGCGCCCAAAGTTCCAGCAGCCAGCACTCGGTGTATCTCGTTGCCATTAACATCTTGTTCGTCTCTTGTTATTTCTTCATCGCCGTACTCAGCTTCAACCTAAAGAATTCATCGGTATATGAATGAAGAAAATTACGTTTCAGGCATCTTTTCATCATTTGTTTCGTGATTTTACCTCTTCCGCGTTTGGGTCGGGAGGATTTTGGTCACTCAGAACCACGAAGATGGAATCACTGCTCGCATCATCGTAAGTGGATTGTGTTTTCGTCACGGGATGAATGATTGTAGATGTGATTACTGAAATGACACTGGTTGGTCGTACTGTTTCAGTCACTGTTTCCACACGCGTAGTAGTTAGGGTATGCGTTATCAGTAGAGTTCTGGTAGTTGGTGGAGATCCCAAAACCGAGGTTTCAGTTCTCGTCACCGTTAATGTTTCGAATCGAGTCACTTCTTTGGGCTTCGTTCTCATCACGATTGATCCATTCCGAGCAGCGTTTTTACCATCCTTCGGAGTAGTTACATTTTTCTCTTCCACTTTATGCGACGGTCCTTTACTTACAAAAGTAATGACAGATTTTCTCGTGGAAACTTCTACCGTTGGTTTCGTCGGTTCTTCTTTCCTTTGCACAACATTTTTTACTACGTAAGCTGTGCCTTGAGTTTCAAAATGTGTCTGATGTTGAGTAATTGCTACATCGCCAACTGGTTTAGTTTGTTGCATATTGTTGATGAATGTACTGGATGATTTTTCCAGCGTTTCCGTTGTTTCAAACCTGATTGACGGAAGAGAAATCTCAGTACTAGGTTCCAGAATCACCGGGTCTTTCAGAGTTTTCCGTGAAGTTGGCTCTGATGGTGCAGCGGATGATGAACTTGGCTGCGTTGTTGCAGTTGGACTCGACTTTGTATTATCAACCTTTGACGGTTTGATAATAGTAGGCATCACGGCATGCGTTGTCACGATCGTTGTAGAAGGAACTCTGAAATGTGAAATGAATAAGATAAATCTGTTACGCAATACCAATCAAAATGCACGTCCACGTAAAAATATAGTGATTATACCTTGAAACTGGCCTTGTTTCGAATGGCCTCACCGTGTAGATGCTCCCCCGATATGATATAGGTGTGTCAAGAGGCTTCAAAATATCAGGGACGTCTACAACGATTGGAAGATCAACCGTACCGTGCACGATTGGTATCTTTGACTCTAAATCATGAAATACTGGAATGTGTGATGTCGCGACTGCTGTAGCTATTTGTATAGAACCAGAAACAGCCACAGCTGGTCTGATTGTCGTTATATCCGGAATCCTTGAAGTTTCCAGTACTGGAGGTGGAGGTATCATATCCTTGAGAAAGAAACCATACATCATTGATTTGCTCTCAACAGCAATTACTTTACGCTCAAAAAAACTACCTGAGATAAAATATCAGCAAGGAACGGCCGTACGAGCGAAGGTCTAGGACTTGGTGGTATCATATTGACGCTTGGCGAAGGTGGTTTGTCAGTTACACTCTCTTCATTTAAAGGAATGTACAGCGGAGGAGGTCGAAGACCAGCTTCGCTGGAAGAAACAGGTGGGTATTCCGTTTCCTTCGGCTGATGAGTCGTTGTGATGTGAACAGGAGGAGGTGACATTCCTACAACGTCTGAAGGCAGCGGAGGTGGTCTCAGACCTTCTTTCTCCCCTTGATAATCCTTGTTATGATTCAACGGCGATGAAGGAGGTGGAGGCATCATACTCTGAGACGGAACCCTTGATTTCGATTTAGGAACTGGCTGCTTGTTCACTGGTGAATCTTCTCTATTCATATCTTCGGCAATCGATGTAGCGAAATTGGTTTGATAAGCTGTATTCAAATTTTCTTCGTTGACCTTGACATTAGGTATCTTACTCAGGACTAAACTACTTGGAGGTCGTTCCGTTTGGGTCTTACTATTTCCTTCTTCGCCCGATGCGTCTATTGGTAACGAGAATTGAATGTTCGGTCGGGAATGTGCATTAGTTGGTTTATTCTTATCTGACGATATCGTTATCGGTCCTGGAACTCGAGGTCTTGGCTTAGTCATAATATGAGAATATTCAGGATGGACGAGAACTGATTTATTGAAATCTGTTTCTGCTTGCCCTGGAGGTTTGCGGTAAGAGTGCAATATGGAGTGATTTCTGAAACGATTTTGTTTCATTACGCCATCATTCTTTTCTGTGTGGTATCTGGTTTCGGTACCTTTGACGACTCCCGATTCTAAAGATATAACCTGTCCTATACCGGTTTGTATGTAATCCTGAGAACTTCCAGGTTCCGTTTCATAATTGTGGTAGCCTGGTTTCGCCGTAGTAGAAGAATATCCATGTTTGAAAGGACGACTGTGACCGTTTGGTTTCAACTGAGGATTCATCGCTGGTTGTTTCAAATCTGCAATGTCTGTTTTCAACAATTCCGAAGAATCATGATCAAAACTGTGTTCGGTGACTAAGTCATGATCATAACTTGTCCCAGAATTTTCATTAACTCTGAAGGGTTTTCCATGAACAATCAACGTTTGATTAGGTTTCATGTAGTTCTCGTTGTTATCTGTGTTCGTCGTTTTTTCTTCGTCATCTGTTCCGAGATCCCATGTACTGTTGATGAAATCTTGGACATTTTCTTGCTTCGAATCATTGAGTGGCTTTTTGCTTTCCGAATAATCAACGAATTTAACGTTGTCCGAAGCTTCCACGTTCGAATCAAGAGATTCATCTTGTTCACTAGATTCTTGAGTTTTCTCGTCATCATAATGTTTCGTATTGGTATTGGTAAACGGATTTTTATGCTCTTTCTCGGTGACTGTTGTTAATGGAACGTGCTCGTTGTATTGTGGCGCCTGTGACGCTGGAACTGCAGCGTTTTGTTCGTTCGGTGTTTTCTTTTCGAAGTTATAAGCTGGCTCTTGTAGCACAATCTGTAAATTTAATCAAGAAAATTATAAAATTCAAAGGGCAAACTACTATTAATGTATCAATTGAAAAAATCAAGGATGAAAAAGTTGTCAAGTAAAATCATTCACTCTTAGAAATGTCTGTTCAAGGTAAACAGAATCTGCTTGCCTGAAACAGGTTTTAAGTTTGATATAGACACAAGCAGATTTCATCTTGAAGGAAGCAGAATCAGAATTTCATAGTGAGCAGACAATTTCTGGGAGAGTAATGAGAACAATCACAAGGATAAATAATTGCATTTCTTCATCTGTTTTAATTGATGTAGGGAACAGTGTTGTACCTAACCGATAGATCCAGAAAACAACACAGTACCTTATATGTTTTCTTTGAATCTTTAATACTCGTTTTCATTGAAAAGATACTGAAATTTTTAGCTTGAAAAATAATAATCGGCGAGTCAAAAAACCAACATATCGTAAAAATGCATACAAATGTATACCTTGAAACTCAAAATTACGCACGAAGGCGCATTTAACAGTCATATTTTACATATATTGATGAGCTTCCATTAGCGGCAATATCACTATCAAAAAACGGAATGTTCCGAGGTACAACCTGTTCCACAAATTAAACAACGTTTATTGCTTCATGAAGCCAACGTACCTGTGGCTGATTAGTAAATTGAGTAGGAGTATTGTAAGATAACGCCGGAACATGCTGCTGATCAGGACTATGCGTGGGTTTGTGAATAAATGATGGCCGAGAAGGTGCAGTTAATTCGCTTTCAAGTTTCGTTGGCACTCTCTGCGGCTGAGTACGTTGCGGGTATCTGATATGAACTCCAGGGCGAGGTCGACTCTGCGAGTACAATGTTCCCCGCACTGGAATTCGCGGTCTTGATGTTGGCCTAGGTCTTCTAACAGGAGAAATTCTCAAAGGCTTCTTATCTGATTTCCAATTAGAATGTAGAGTGACTTCATTCCCGGAGTCTGGTGGTTTGCCAAAAGGAATGTGATCTGGATGAGTTCCATCCGTCTGCAATGAAATTTCTGTTCTTCTTGGTGGAGGTGGATCCGTTGCTTTGTGCAGTTTGGAATAATCCCTTCGCGGGGGAAAATAATGATCAGCGTTGGCGGGTCCAGAGTTCACATGCGGCGTCGTTTGTTGGCGGATGTTTATGGTTTCAGGTTTGTGATGAACCAATATCTGCGTATGCACGTGACCTTGATTACTGTGATGGTCGTCAGGCCGACGTACTTGGAACTTGATGTTATCGTATTGATTCTGCGATAAGGGTATAACATGAGGATGTTTGACAGCGTTGAACTTTTGATGCGGAAGTTTGGCATTTGATGAAGGTATCGGAGGAATCATGTAAGACACTGGATCTCCTTCAACCTGCAATCGTGAAAACATAATGAGTAACTTATGATGGATGTAAATAACGTTGAGAATTTTCTTACCTTTTCTTCGCCGAAAAACCCCAGAGAGTCTGAATCTGGATGCGGGGATGGATCATCGAAATACTGTCCAGAAATGTGAGGTTCGTTGGTATCACCGAAGATTAAAGCTTGTGTTCCTCCTTGTGGTATAACGACATTGGCCACCTGGCTAGGCCGAATGTTAACGAGCAATGGCTGACCAGTTGCTCTGTCTATTACATGCGGAACTTGATGAACTATTGGTTCAGATCTAATTGGTTTCTTCTCCAGCGATTCGATGAATGTATTTGATGGCCCGCGATCATCCTGATTGAACCAGACTTGTTGACTTTTGTCATCAGCTGTAGGGGTGTTAGGTTTGCTCAGCGAGCCTTCTAAATCCACCTTGATCTAACGAATTGGAGCTATCAGTAAAAATTCACGAGTTTGAAGAATTTTACGGTCATGAAAAATCTTAATTTACCTCTGTGTCCACGTGCGACGCTAAACCTTCCATTGGATCTGAAGGACTCCAGTTTTCATGATATTTATTGCGATTTTTGTTATCTCCACTGTAAGGTTGTACCGTGTTCGGATTGGATGGCGGTTTCAAGAGTGGATCATTTTCCAACACATCGTGTTTCGGAGATATCACCTTTGAAGGTGCTGATTGAAGAGAATGTGAAATTGGAGGCCGCCTGAGCGACAAAAATGGAGCTGGAATGACAGAGTGCGTCGGAGTAGGAACAGGAATATTGATGTGTTTTTCGTAAATTTGGTGAGCCGGTAAAATTTCCAACGGTTGTTTCACTAGTTTCGTATTTTGTACATTGTGTTCCTTCTGATAGTTCCCTACTACCTCCAGAACTGGATGTACAGGTATATCTGGAACGGGCAATGGAGGTGGTTTCATTCCAATATGCTCATTTCCTTTGATGAAAGTTTGCGGTGGCCTCGGACCCATTTTTCCAGGTTTCCCGATTATAACATCGCTGTTCGCAGTGATTATTTCTCCCGGAGATATAGGGATTCCATCCGCAAGACTGGCTGTCACTTTGTGTCTCGTTTCCGGAATGTGATTGTGATGCACATTTAATAGATGAGCTGTTAATTAATTATTTCAATCAACAATCGAAGAAAAAATCGACGAATCGATAATAGTGTCAGCTATTGAAGTATAATAATTAACTGCAAAATTGCATGATCTTACGAATTGCAAAAGTTCATTACTATACCTATATTCTGACTCTCTGCGGTTTCTATGTCACCATCAGCGAAGTCTGCAACGGGTATATATATTGGCGATCTCTGTGTTGTAGTAGTTTCTGGAGTTTCAGGAACTGCAGCGGTGTCATTCCGGCGTGAAGCCGAAGACTTTCCTTGGAGCAAACCTGCCATTGCTGTAATAACAGGCCCCAATGCTGACAAACTATTGATTCCAAGAGAACCCAAGCTTAACAGATCACTCATCTGGAGATCACCGCTATTTTGCGCCGGTCGATTATTTTGCGCGTCGGTATTCGTCGCTTGACTCGTTTCCGCAGCGCTTTCGTCCTAATAATTGAATACAATTTTCTCTATTGAATACTATTATCGGAGCGAATTGCATTTTCTAATTCAAAAACGTAAATTACATATTCATGAACTTGTAGTCTAGCAAAATATTCTCCTAGAATATTGTAAACAACTTTGAAGATAAAATTAAGAATAATGAAATTATTTATTTTTTCTGTAGTTGATCTAGGCAAATTAAACCAATTTCTGCCAATTAGTGAGCATGCTCACTTTGGCATCCTATAAATCATATCAAAAGTTCCCACCAATGGGAGTGGAGCTCGAGCCCTTATCTTAAAAAATCAGTACAAAGAACCAGTTTTTTAGCTCCAACTCAGCAAAGATCGGCAGTGATCTTTTCACGTTTTTACAATAATTGTAGCTCCTGTTGGCGGAGACTTTTAATATGTTTTATAAGGAAGCGAAATAAGCATGCTCATCAATTTTAAGAAACATCAGAATTTTTCATCTCATCTGACTTGATCAAATGGATGAAATTTAATATAGAAAATCACACCTCGACATGTTCGTTTGGTTGATCCGCCGGTCGAGAAGTCGTTTCACTGGACTCGGAAGGAATTTGATCGATCGAAGCCGTAGCTTGGACAGAATCTTTATCAATTTTTCCTTCGTTCACCGTGGAAGTAACAGTCGGAGTAGTAGCTGTAGCTTCGCTAGTTGTAGTTGGGTCTATCTGGTCTTCTTCGTCAAAAAAAATAATCGTCGAACCGGTTACAACGTTTTTGACGGAGTCAGAGTGGTGCGAGGTTGTAAGTAGAGCATTCATGTAACCCGCGTTCAATAGACTTGGTGCTATCGATTCGGTCACAACATTTTCCACGATATGAGAACGCGATGAAATCGTTGTTGATGTCTCTCCATCTGCACCCGCCTTTGATACAAGGTATGATATAAATTATGATAACTGATTAGTTTTGATAAAACATGGCTTGTTTCGCCTAATCCAGGATACGATTTTCGAGCAGATTTTGAATAGAAGAATATTAGAAAGTCTGTGCAGGATATAACCGAAGCGAACTTCACTTTCACACTAAAACTCGCCACTTTTTATTGGAATCCATTAGGTTTTTCAATGAAACTGGTATCTTTTGTTAAGAATATGTAGAAGATAGCGAAGGAAACCTGCACTAGGATACAATCTACAAAGTCTCTCCCACACGCGTTCGGACGGTACTTGAGATTTATGTTTAGGCTCTACAAGTATCTCGAAAGTGACCTAAGAATAGTGATTTTCTTAGAGGAAGTCTACAGTTTCCTATTTCAAAACCGTTGGATCCAGGTAATGCACATTTTTTTTAGTCCTTCGACATTTCTAACAATAGAAACATATTTCCTTGAAAAACCTATTAAAAGGTGATGGAAATGCATGCGGAAAGTGAAATTCATTCATTGGAAAATTCTCTGCCTACACTTTTCGATGTTTCTTGAAGTTGGAACAAGTATTTATAATACAACATTATCAATTTCATACAATATGTCTTCTTTTTCTTTAAAAAAAATACGCGAGAGAACAAATAATACAAAAATGCTCGGAACGAAATATTATGTGATTCGATTCATACCTGAAGTAAAGTAGTGAAGTACGTGAACGTGGTCAGATAAGTTTTGGTTGCAAATATTTGTATCGGCTCCGGTGTCGCACTAATAGGCACAGATTTCGTCATCGTTTTCTTCGCTGGAGCTTTTTCCAGCACAACGTCGGAAGACGTAGCGACATTGGTCCTTACAACAGTACTGCCTTTTTCAAGGTAAGTATTCAAATAGGTATAAGTGACGTAATGAGTTTTCGTGATATCAGAAGTCCCGGTATCGTCTAGTGCCGTCAAAGTTGTAGTTACGCTGGTTGGTCTGGGCGTTGGTCCTGATTCCGTTATAATGAGCTGAAAGTATAACAATTCTCGCATTGTAATAGACTCGTATCTCACGACAAGTTTGAATTTTTGTCACATTCTACTGGAAAATAAAGGGGCTCTGATGAATATGAATTACAATCTTTTTCAAATATTCATGTTTGGCTTGGGTTCTCTTCTTCGTGGAATAAAAGGACTGAAACGAGCAATTATTTACTTTTTAGGTTAGCAATTGTGTGCACTTTACCTGGGTAACTGCATCGCTTGTTGTCTCTATTTTCGTTCGACCGTTCTCCATAAATGTCTTTTCCAACACTCTAGTGCTTAAATAAGTATTGGTCTCCGGTCTAGGCGCTTCCGATGGTTCTAGGATCATATCCAGATAATGTTGGGGAGCAGTAACTGTATTTGCAATAACTCTCGTACTACTCTCCAGGGCGTTATCAATATCTGGGTGATCCGTATTGAACATTAAATAAGTGTACGTCGTTTTAAACACCTCCGTATGCAACGTAGGCGAAGCCTCGAGGGTATAAGCAGCGGCCTCAGAGGCCGGTTTTCTGTGCCTTTCTTCAGTCGCTGTATTCGCGATAACCTTGAAAAATATCGTATGGGTAATAACTATAATTCAGAAAAATTGGGTTACTCGAATTTTATACATACTTCTGCGCGGATCGATTTCAACATAATTTCAAACGTGCGAATTGAAAATTATAACGTACTCGTTTTTCTAGTCTTAAAATATGATACCGAAAAAGGCAATTTTATGTATTTAATGATATGTGTAATCAAATCACTGAATAGGATACAATATTCCGAAAGTAGGATTTCTCATTGACCTATAAAGGGTTGAAAAAACTATAGGAGCAATTACCTGCTGATCGGTGGATATAATAGTAGTGCCGTCTTTAGTAATTGTACTGAGGTAAGTGAATGTCGTTGTGCAAGTTTTCGTAACGAATTCATTAGGTTTCTCTTGTGGAAGTAGCATAACAACTGCATCCGAAAGAGTGAGTGTAGGTTGTGGATTAGAGTTCTCCCATCTCAGAGCAGGTGTGGGCCCAGCTACAATGACCTCAACTCCATTCTTCATAACACGAGTTGCGAGATTGAACCTTCGTCCTTCCTCTTCGTCTTTTTCATCACTTTCGTTGTCACTTATTCCGAGCTCTACATTTCAGTTTATAATTGATTAAATAAGCAGTATTTATGATGTCACTAAAATCCGACTGCGAATCACGATTTATGTTCATTACTATGCTTTTACTATGTTATTTAAATCCTGTTTTTCCAAGAACGGAACAAATTATCTGTGTAGAATGTATATGAGTGTCTCATTAAAAAATATTTACATACATTCTATTGGCAGTGTAAAATTATTTACAGAATGTACATTCCAATTTGATTCATCTTTAAATTCTAGAGAAAATAGACTCCATAGACATTAGCTAAGAAAACAGTTATTTTATACAAGAGAAATACAACTGAAATAGTTCGAAAGAATAAAGTTTCATTGTCGTCGAGGAATTTATAGTACAAACTAATCACAAATCTTGGAGAATCTGTAAGTCTCGGATATTCAAATGTCGAAAGCATGGAAACAATATACATTTTGTAGCCATAAAGTTGAGAATAAAGAAACTGTACAACACAAATACTAGTTAATATTTATGTATTTGAAGAACAAAACAAGAGGCCACGCTTTTCCTCATTTATTCCTTCGTATTAGTATCATTTTTAAAACATGAATTTCATCTTTTTTACTTGAAAAAGTATGAAGAATGTATTTACAGATATATACACTAGCCATTGTTTTTCTTGAAATCTTTTTTCAAGTACCAATTTTCATGCGTATCTCGAAAAAATGATCACATCTCAAAAATACATAATTACTCAACGCCAATTCCGATATGCATGAATCGTTTTCAAATGAAGCTGAAAGTACTTTAATTTCTCGAAATGATCATTTCTTAAAAGAGGAATACTCACCTTCAGTAGATTCTGGATTGTTCTCAAGTGTTGCAGGGTTGATCGATGTTACCGTGGTAGGAGTCACTGCTACTGTGACGGGTACAGTCAAGGTCAGCTTGGTTACTCTGGGTCTAACAGTCGTCGATGAAGTAACTTCCGTTTCGAGTCCATTAAGTTTTGTCACAACATAAGTGTACGTTCTTAATTTCGTAGAAGTTACGACTGTCTCAGTATAATATACACTAGTCTGCAATTCTGGCGTAGATTTCGTAGAATCCGAAGAATGTGAAAAAGATTCACTGTTGGGGTCTACAATTACTGGTGTCGATGATAAAATATGTGGAAAGTCGAGTCGTGAAAGAGACAAATACAAATCATCAGCTAAACCAGCTTCGATATCTTCTGGAGTTGGTGATGTGAGTGTCGTCGTCACGGTGTTCGGAGTCGTTGCGGAAAGGATTGATTCGCTCATTTTATCGACAGTAGTTTGAGAACTAACGCTCTCGCCAAGAGGAATGACGCTGGGTATATAGGATTCTTCCGTAGACAGCGTACGAGAAGAACTTGATTTTTCCTCTTTTCCTTCGTCTGGTACGTCGACATCAGACGACTCTACCAAATCTTCGTATGGTTTGATAGGTTGAACCGTTAAAACCTCTTCTGGGGTTTCTGTAATTTGTTCGGTGACAGGCAGTTCTGTGATATCATCAAGATCATCGTCAAATGAGCCAGAGGTAGTAGACTCATGCGAGTCTGCTTGATTTGTAGAAACATCTTTTGTGGGATCGGAAGCTGCGAGACTGCTTGTAGGTGTGATGGACGCGCTGGTCACGTCAGACGTCGTTACAGAGTCTTTCATGCTGTGAGTTTTATTCAAAGAAGAATCATTGACATTCGTTGCAGGAATAGTTTCGGCAACAGTTGAATTTTCAGTTATCCGACTCAAATTTTCTTCTTCAAGAATTGAATCTTCAGTCGAAGTCACAGTTGTTTGTTCGTTATAGTTTTCAGTGATTGGTTCTGAGATCGAAGTCGTTGTATCTAAGAAATCGTGATCCACGGTCACCGGGTGTCTATACGTCGTTATTTCGTCATACGTGTCTTCAGTCGTATCAAATTCTGTTGGCAAACTTTCAGATGTGACGTCGTATTTTTCGGTAATGAAGTCCTCTTCCGGTGAAACTGTGGTAGTTTCTTCATCGATTTTTGCATCGTCCTTCTCGTCATTATCAGCAGTTCCAGGCAAGAAGAAGTTATCCGTAATAATAACCGGGAAGTCTTGAGTAGACGTTCCGAATTGTTCCTTCTGGTTGTAAAGTTTCGTCCGACTAACGAACGTTTTCAGTGGTCTAGAATCAAGAGTATTCAGTGCATCCTCTAGTATAGGTGTTGCTTCTTGTTCACTCCTTGTCGGTAGTTCGTAGTCCTGTTCATATTCATATTTTTCTTCATTGTAATATGCTGGGGTATAAAATCCAGTTGTTATAATAGCAAAAGTTGGAGATGGTTGAGGAACTGGTCGAACATTAACAAGTTTCTTCCGCGTGAGTCTTTCACGATGAGGTTCGGTTGTACTTGGTCCTAGCTTTCTTCTACGAGTGACCGTCACCTTGTGACGACTGTTTTTCGGCTGCCAAGTACTGGAACGACTAATTTCGTTTCCTTCTCCGTTATTACTGAGCGTATTTATATTATGAAGTCGGGTACGCGTGACAACTATTTTTCGTGGAGAAGTAGTAGTACTATCTTCCGAAGGCGAGACTGTATAAGGAACTAAAGGTCTTCTCCGGACTACCGTCAAAGCATGCGCTTGCTGTCGTGCGCTTCTGCTGCGTACAACGGGGACACGAACTCGCACTCTTTTTCTTGGAGTCTCATCCTCGCTATATTCGTCTTCAATGTCTTTAGCGACTCTTCGTGATATTTTTTCATTGCTCGGTGGCCCACGAAAACGATAATTATTTCGGCCACCGTGCAATTCTTCTTCCTGATAATCATCTGAGGTGACTCGATATATATCTGGAAAGATGTACCCCATTTCGAGTGTCAGTCAAATGAGCCGTATATCAATACAAAAATAGCATCTTGTTATAGCATGTCAGCGTACCAGTGTAAAACCGTGACATTGTATTATTCTGTTTGTACTGTTTTACTTTCCGAGAAGAAGTTGTACTACGAAACTCTCAGACGAAACTAAAAATCTTGGCATTTTTCTCCAATTTCAGAATTTTTTTTTCCGTCGTAAATCTCCGCCGTGTGGGCGCGCGTGCGGCAACATAAATCATAATGGTAGCAGTATTGGCAAGATTCAAAGACCGTTAGTACAGTAGATGGATGAGAAAATGCACAGGGGAACGTGTTTTTGGGACATGTATGATGATGCCGAAAAAGTAGAGCATTGTAATTAAGGACTTTCCAAAATATTCTTACGGTTGTGACTCATGAATATGTCTGGATGTAGAACTATGTACATACACGATTTTTTGTCATTAGTGGTCGTAAAATTAAAATTTCATTATATCTACGATCTTTATGAAATAAGTATAATTTACTAAGAAAAATTAATATACATAGTTACAAAAGAATATCTAAAATCAAAGAAAAATAGAGCAGTCCCAAGACAGACGTGCAATAATCGATCTTAAAAGGTACATGTTAATCAACTCCATGGCAAAATGTAATATTCATAAATTAAGTTTAACTTTGTAATGCAAAAAACTGTACTCGGATGATTTAATGGTGCATAGTGGAGGTTTTTTTTTGTACGGCTGATTATATAATGTTGACTTGTAAGAGTAATTATGTAACAAAGCTGGATGAATTAGGTATAAATAGACGTGGATATGTGCCGTCCGACGTCACCCACTACGCTCTCGAGACTTTCAGTCGGAGTGTGCGCATTAATACTTTCTTCGCTTCCGGTTAAAACATAAGAGGCGGGTTCCGACGCCGCACTTAAAGATGGAGCAAGAGATGCTACAACTGTTTCTTCTGAAGCGTTTCGCCTTCTTCTGTTCAAAGCTGTACTTTCGTCTCCAACTTTTACGGTGCTTAACACTGTGCTGAATTCACCTGGACGTCGTCCAGATATGTACAAAGTTATAACACTTGATTCTTGCGTTGGTGCAAGGATGCTCTCTTTCTTATTGTTTGATTTGTTAACACGATTACGTGATTTGAACGGTTTCTCAACATCTTCCTCAACCGAATCATCGTAGTTGTCTGGTTTATAATCAAAATCAACTGGCTGATTTCGTCTTTCAGCTTCACCAGGCAAAGTGTTGCTCTGGGTCAGTAATGGCGCTGCTGCAAATAGTGGATCCAGCAATGGATTGTTTACTTGTTGCGACTGCGGTTGTTGTAATAGATATAGCAACGAATTCAATTGAGCAGCTGGTAATGCTACCGTAGGTGTAACAACTACTGTGTCAGTGATGAATTCAGTAGCTGTAACGACATTTGTCGAGGTGTCAACGAGAGTAGTGAAAATTTCTTTGCCACGGAAAGTCAAAGGTATTATGGTACTTTGATGTTTCGTGATAGTTGTTACATACGTTGTTGTACGAGTATCATACTTGGTTGTTGGAGTAGCTTGTGTCGCCATGCCTGATAACAATGGATTTTGTTGTCCAAGTTGCCCCAAGAGAAGCTGGGATAGTAAAATATTAGCTAATGGCGCGTTGGCTCCAGGTAAAGAAGGTTGGACCGTCGACACTATATTTTCTACGGAATATATAGTCGTAGGTACAATTACAGATTGAGATGCTCTACGACCGCCAAAAGTGGTTAAGGTATGAGACAGTCGCGTTGTTGGTGTTTCGTGTAGGAGAAAACGCGTTATCTCAATTTGCCCTTGAGTATTGGTTCCCGTGACTTCGCTCGCAATCACCACTAACTGCCTTCCGTCTCCGCCTATAACAGTGCTATAACGATTTGGGCCAAGTACTTCTGTTTTTGGTTGGGCTGTTATGATATTCCGTTGTTCCGTCACTCCGTTATTAACAACAGGTATGGTTACTTCTGTTGGTACGTAATATGTTACTGTTATCGTGCCATCCAATTCAGGCTGGATAAACGGTGTCTGTCTCACATCTTCATAAGAATTTCTACCTCTTTGAGATAGTCTTCTGCCACTGTTACTTCTACTGCCAGATCTACTGGAAGGACGAGAATTCGATATTCTTCTCGAATTCGATGTATCTGTCGAAGATCTAATGGAACCACTGCGATTTCTCGAGGTATTTCTGGATCGCAAAAAATTATCTGTTTTAGGTCGCGAATTCGAGGTTGAAGGTCGTTTGTAACTGGATCTGGTTCCACTTGAATTGTCTTTTTCCCTCAGAGTAAATTGTCTGCTTGATCCAGATGCAGAAGTAGGGTGCACTCTAGACGGCGTGCTTTTATTTCCTGTTGATTTATTCCTATCTTTGGGCTTCAATACTGGATTATTAGGAATATCCACGTATTCAGCTGAAGACTTATCAAGATAAGTCTTGAAATTGGATCTAGGTGTACTCAAAGATCTCCCCCGGTTATTATATCGTGTTGATGTTTTCGGTGACACTTGAATTTCTTCGTTACTTGAAATAGTATCTGAATCTATTTTATCTCCCAATTTAATTTGAGATGTGAACTGCCCAGCTGGCCGACGAAAACGATTAGATGATAATCCGAACTGACTGGTTTGACGACGAGTTCTTCTTCTCCCATATGATGTGAAAGGTCTAATCCTGACGGGAAGATTGGAACCCCGACCAGTACGATTCGTGCCTGATGGTGTTTCGTCATGTTCAGAACCTTCGTAATCGTTATCTGAAATTTCTTCAACCGGCTCATCTTCTAATGAACTTTTTTCACTCCCATTGGTTTCAGTTGCGGTCTCTGGCGCTTCTTCGGCAGACTCTGGTTTTTTCGGCAAGAATCCTCTTGGAGGAAAAAGACCATTGCTGCTTTGCCTCGTTCTTGCTGGGATGGTTGGAGAATTCGCTCTAGCATTTGCACGACTGGGTGAAGTTCTGTTGTATGAATTTATGGTATTCTTTCTTGGTAAATTACCCGATCTTCTTGTCGTGCTACTTGGCGGCCTAGGTGTAGAACTTGACCTTGGTGCGCTTGACGGTAAAGGTCTGCGGAATCGCAAAAGTGGGTTTGTAGATCTTCGAGAACTCTCCGTCGTTGTGGATTGTAACGGCGGAGTGGATGTTACACCATCCTCGTCAACGTCAGGGTTTAGAGTTTCTTCCGTCACTAATGTCGTCGTAAATTCGTTGGCATTATTTTCTTGGTCATCGTATTTAAGAACTGACGATGGCTTCGACAATGTTGAAGATGGACGAATGTTGCCTCTGAACCTGGAAGATCCTCCTAAATAGGTTGAACTAGAAGATGCCCTTACAGCTGGTCTCGCAGATGATCCTCTAACCGATGAAGGCCCTCGTCTACCACTAAACGCTGACGACGGATTTAGTCTTGGCGATCCTCTACCTCTTGTACTACTTGGCGCGGATCCTGATAAGTTGGATGAAGCTGTTGCCGTTGAGCTTCGTCTCCCAGAAAATCTTCTCGCGCTGGATGGTGACAAAGTTGACGAATAAGGACCGATCGGTGAACTTACTTTTCCTCTCGAAGACGAGTACCTATTTCCTTTACCAGCCAATGTTGCTGTTATCGTCGGTGTTATGTCTGTTCTCGTGATTGTCGTGGCATCTTGATTTTTGCGTTTGGGATTGAAAGTTGGCCGATTTCGTGACGCGAATGGCCGAATAACTGGAGTAAACGTCTTTTTTCGAGATGAGAATGTCAGTCTAGATTTCTTCTTGCCTTTTTGTCCATCTTCATCTTCATCGTCTTCATTTTCTTCATCTTCATCTACGTATGACAAATCTGCCGTAGAGTCTTCTGATAAAGAGGATTGTATCACCGCGGGAGAAGGTGCAATTATTGGTACTCCAGTCGCTGCGTTAGGAGCTAAAGTAGATGTTGGTGCTATATTCAGTTTAGTACTAGGATTAGCCAAGTAGCTAGAAGTACTTTCAATTATTTGCGCGTATCTACCTTCGATACTGGTTCCAATAACTTTGGACTGATATTGAATCGTTGAGGCGTTCGCTTCGATTTGCCCTTTGATGAGTCGCACTAATCCAGTACGATGACCGCGAACTGGAGAATGCGTTGCTAACTTTTCTGCGTCAATTTTCGTACTCGTAGTGCTCTCAATGACTTTTGCGTACAGGCCATCGATGAGTGTACCGATTTGTTTAGTCGTGAAATAAACAGTAGTTATTTCGTCGGCATCCACAATACTACCTTTGTGAAGAGATAAAAGACCGGTGGGCAATGTTGGTGTAGCAGTAAGAGAAGGTGTCTCCACTTTAGTCGAACTTTGTACGACTTGGGCATACAGACCATCGATATAC
The DNA here is from genome assembly GCA_022816865.1 of Zelostemma sp. ZL-2020. Taxonomy (NCBI): domain Eukaryota; kingdom Metazoa; phylum Arthropoda; class Insecta; order Hymenoptera; family Platygastridae; genus Zelostemma; species Zelostemma sp. ZL-2020. The sequence goes on along the minus strand of JABFQM010000582.1, from coordinate 3,930 downwards.
GTTCCGTAAACATCCGTCATAAAGTGAGTCGTCGTCCCATCTTTTGCCTGACTTGATCGTATGGTTGATATCAATCCAGTCATCGACGATTCACTCGCTTTCGAAGGACGTAATGTCCCGATTGGTTTATCATGGTTTGCTAAAATTTGTATCTTAGGTACAGCACCACCAATTGCTCGTCCCGTAGCTTTATCTTTGATTTCATCTGGTCTAGCTATGTTAGTGATAGTCTCTAATCTGCTGTTTACGACAGTGGAATCACCAATATACGACGTCGTGAAATAAGTGAATGTCGTGTAAACAGTAGCTGCCTCAGACAAAACAGTTGTAGGAATAACGTTATTGGAATTTTCGATTTCATGTACCGATGGAATTTCCCAAGTACTGAGTGCGATCTCTTTGACCGCAGGTATATCATGCTCGTTTGAATTTAAAGATGTGACTTCGTTATCCGCTGTGACTTTTGATGTTGCGTCGCTATCGTCAGTTACTGGGGTAGCGTCTACGAAAGGTCTATAGGTCTTTATGACATCGAGCTGTATAGTTGGCGTAGCTGCTAGTCCAGGAGTCACAACGTTGCTGACAGTTTCCTCGCGACTGGTTATGACAGTGTCTCCGCCTTTGTAAAATGTCGTCCAATATGTAAACGTTGTAAAATAAGTTACTGGTAACGTGGTACTTGACACTGGAAACACTACAGATGGTCGTATAGTTTCAGTCACAACGTTGGTTACCGTTTCCAGACGACTCACGACATTTGACTCATCCCCTTTGTACATAGTAGTAAAGTACGTAAATGTCGTGTAACTGGTTTGAAGTAATAACGTTGGCGCTGGTTCGACATCGTGATGATTCGATTCTGATAATTCTTGATCTTCAGGAACCGCGTTCTTCTTATCTGCAGTATCTATTAAAGTCTCGCCTCCGGAACTGGAAGACGAAACAACATCGGTAACCATGGAACCTAGCACTTCGCCATCAGTCGGTGTAGAACGACCGCTATTATTGGGACGCTCTGTAACGGAGTCTTCTTCAGCCACTGTAGAATCTTCAATCGAAGCTTCTGTAAAACTTTCAGTAGTCGCCATTACATCTTCATACCGTTGCTCTGATTTCCCTTGAACTTTTTTCGCTAACAACAAAGCTTCTTCTTGAGTTTTTTGCTTTTTGATTGCTTCGAGGTATGCCAAAATTTCAGGAGGTGCATCCTGATTGGAATTCGGAATTGATTTCGGCGTTGTTGGTCCTTGCGTTGTTACTGGCACAGGAACAACTGCAGTTGGCGCAATTGTTTCTGTCACAACATTGGAAAATACTTCCGTCCTCGTTTCGATCTCTGTCTCATCATCGACAAATATCGTTGTGAAATAAGTGTAAGTTGTAAAATACGTTCTCAAGTATTCTTTCTGTGTTTGGGTGTTTACTGGACTAGGACTTGGCTCCAGTTTACTAAGTATATTGTGATTGGCATCGTCATCGATCGTAGTAAGTTCATCTTGCACAGTTGTGAGTGGTTCATCGGTCGTGCCTTCTAGGGTTGTGGCCACATTTTCAGTTGTACCTTTCACTGTCGAAGCAAATTGTTTGCTATCTGATGCTTTAGTTGGAACAATAGCAAAAGTATTGTCGCCACCGAAAAATTCGCTCAGACCATTTGGTCCTACGGTTTGTGTAACGATGTTGGTTTCCACTACTTCTCTACTAGATATACTTGAAGTATTTTCCTGGAAGAAAGTTGTCAAGTACGTATAAGTAGTATACAACGTCTTGAATATGAGCTCGATTTGTTCATCATCTTGTTTCACTTCTTTGACACTGGGTTGAACTTTAATCTCTGGAACTTGTTTATACGAATTTGTCGAGGTGCTCGCAACAGCTTGAGTATGAGTCGGTTGTATGAGTTCGGTTAGATAAGTGACTTCAGATGTAACGACTTCGCGTGATTTGATTGATGTCGTCATATGATCCTTGCCATCCGAGACGAAAAATGTGGTGAAGTAAGTGAAAGTCGTATGAACGGTGGACGGTATGACTCTGGTATTTTGAACCTGGAATAATTTCTCATCCTTGTTCCTTGAATTGATATTATTCTTGGGAGATCCCCGATTCACGCTACGTCCTTGTGAATCAGAAGGTAAAATATCATTCGCAATATCATCATTCGTGCCGGTCTTCTTCTTATTATACAATTTCTTAGATACACCAAAGATGTTCTTCAGAGTAGTCAAAGTTCTCTCGGTAGTGTCTTGATACGGTGTAGTTGTGTACCTCTCGTCTTCATCCAAATCCATCGGCGTCGTGCCCAATGTCGATATCGTAGACTCTTGATCATCATTCAACGTGGTATAATCTTGAGTCGTTTCTTCCGTTCCATACGTCACTGTCGCTTCGTTAGGGTAAAAGTAAACATAAGAAGACGTATGAATTATTTGCGCATAATTCGTTCCGATATAAGTCCCGTAAATCGTGCTTTTGTAATGAGTCGTGGTACCGTCTGACGAAGTACTTGAATCAATAACTTTCAACAAACCAGTAGGCTTAACGGATTCATTATTTATTTCGGGTACCAGTAGAAGAGGATCCGTGGATATGGTAGAAGATTCCACTGCCGAATCAATGCTACCGCTTGGCTGTATTTCCGCTGCACTGGATCGGGCAGATTTCAGAATCCGGCCATCATCATTTTGGCCCCGATTGCGGTGGTAGAATGTTTGCGACCCTTTCGGATGGCTGGCTACGCTTGTAGGTTTAATCTTCAAGACGGCAACGCCGTCATCTGGCCGTAGCGTAGCATCTCCCTTGATGGTGGTAGCTGGGCGAGCAGACGGAGCCGGCGAAGTGCTGGGAGAAAACACAATAACCGTGTCACCAACAGTAGTGGTGAAGTCCGCAAATCCGTGATAAGTCACAGTGGCCAAATTTTTCAGGTCCGTTTTTTTCGTCGTCGCCTTAGGCTGGGCTTTGAAAATTTTCGGTACTCTTGGTCTCAAATTTTTCGGTTGTTCCTCCTCAAAACCCGCATCGGCATTTCCGCGTAAAACGTATTCCTGCTTGACCGTGTACGTTGGAAGATTTTCAACTGGCCTAACTTTGGCCGGCTTAAACCTTGGGGTATTGACCGATGACGCATCCTGCTTGTTGAAGATATCATTTTCTCGAAACGATAGCTCGGCCAGTCCGTCGACGTTGGTGCCGAGAGGCGTGTTATCATCGATAGCGATCGAGTCAACGGCGCTCACTGGCGCGTTATCAAGATCCAGTTTGAGCTGCCATTCATCTCGGAGCGATTTCGATGGATAAACTAAGTATGCACTCGCGCTGTCGGGTGCTGGCTCCTTATCGTAGAATACTCGACTCGAAGTAGCCAAAATTCTTGCGTAAAGGCGACCGTTGTCCAAGGTCGTGCCCAGAACTTGAGTGGCGTACTCCGTGCTCGCGCCATCTTGCACGAAAGTTCTCGCTGTCTTTGTCAAGATGCCGACCGGTGGAACAGATTTACCAGGTCGAGCAGAGACTAAAAGTACAGTTGTCACCCCTACGCGTTTTTCAGTCGCATGCGCAATTTTAAATTGATTTCCGACACATTTTCCAGTCGATAGTTGAACATTGCGTGACAAGAGGAAATTATAGCGTGAGAAGCAGTTTGTAATTCGGTCCAGTCATAACGTCCGGTCGCGTTCGTCGATTTACGGTCATTTTGAGATCAATAAGCGATCATGATTCATCGTAGATCGAGTTGGATTAACCGTTTAATCGATCAAAATTATTCATTGAATAATGTAGGTTGTCGGAGAGACGGAGTGGCGGACGGACGTTGGAGGCAGACGGCATCCAGTTGTTGTGAAGAGTTGAAGGCGGGGAGCAGGCGGGAGCAGTAACAGAAACAGAAAAAAAGAGAGAGACGATTTTAGTAGACGAGCTTCCTTCACT